>JASTWF010000413.1:197798-309285 GCA_030390025.1 Squalus acanthias
GGAGGGGCAGTGCTGAGGGAGAGCCGCACTGTCGGAGGGTCAGTACTGAGGGAGCGCCGCACTGTCGGAGGGGCAGTACTGAGGGAGCGCCGCACTGTCGGAGGGGCAGTACTGAGGGGGAGCCGCACTGTCGGAGGGGCAGTACTGAGGGAGCGCTGCACTGTCGGAGGGGCAGTACTGAGGGAGCGCCGCACTGTCGGAGGGGCAGTACTGAGGGTGCGCTGCACTGTCGTAGGGGCAATACTGAGCGAGCACTGCACTGTCGGAGGAGCAGTACTGAGAGAGCACTGCACTGTCGGAGGGGCATACTGAAGGAGCGCTTCACTGTCAGAGGGGCAGTACTGAGAGAGCACTGCACTGTCGGAGGGGCAATAATGAGGGAGCGCCGCACTGTCGGAGGGGCAGTACTGAGGGAGCGCCGCACTGTCGGAGGGGCAGTACTGAGGGAGCGCTGCACTGTCGGAGGGTCAATACTGAGGGAGCGCTGCACTGTCGGAGGGGCAGTACTGAGAGAGCGCTGCATTGTCGGAGGGGCAGTACTGAGGGAGCGCCGCACTGTCGAGGGGCGGTACTGAGGGAGCGCAGCACTGTCGGAGGGGCGGTACTGAGGGACCGCCGCACTGTCGGAGTGGCAGTACTGAGGGAGCGCTGCACTGTCGAGGGGCGGTACTGAGGGATCGCTGCACTGTCGTAGGGGCAATACTGGGAGAGCACTGCAGTGTCGGAGGGGCAATACTGAGGGAGCGCCGCACTGTCGGAGGGGCAGTACTGAGGGAGCGTTGCACTGTCGGAGAGTCAATACTGAGGGAGCGCTGCACTGTCGGATAGTCAGTACTGAGGGAGCGCTGCACTGTCAGAGGGGCAGTACTGAGGGAGCGCCGCACTGTCGGAGGGACAGTACTGAGGGAGTGCTGCACTGTCGGAGGGGCAGTACTGAGCGAGCGCTACACTGTCGGAGGAGCAGTACTGAAGGAGCGCCGCACTGTAGGAGGGGCAGTACTGAGGGAGCTCCGCACTGTCGGAGGGGCACTACTGAGGGAGCGCCGCACTGTCGGTGGGGCAGTACTGAGGGAGCGCTGCACTGTCAGATCAGCAGTACTGAGGGAGCGCTGCACTGTCGGAGGGACAGTACTGAGGGAGTGCCGCACTGTCGGAGGGGCAGTACTGAGGAAGCGCTGCACTGTCGGAGGGGCAGTACTGAGGGAGCGCCGCACTGTAGGAGGGGCAGTACTGAGGGAGCTCCACACTGTCGGAGGGGCACTACTGAGGGAGCGCCGCACTGTCGGTGGGTCAATACTGAGGGAGCGCTGCACTGTCTGAGGGGCAGTACTGAGAGAGCGCCACACTGTCGGAGGGTCAGTACTGAGAGAGCGCTGCACTGTCGGAGGGGCAGTACTGAGGGAGGGCTGCACTGTCGGAGGGGCAATACTGCGAGAGCGCTGCACTGTCTGAGGGGCAGTACTGAGGGAGCGCCGCACTGTCGGAGAGTCAGTACTGAGGGAGCGCTTCACTGTCAGAGGGGCAGTACTGAGGGAGCGCCGCACTGTCAGAGGGCCTATACTGAGGGAGCGCTGCACTGTCGGAGGGGCAGTATTGAGGGAGCGCGGCACTGTCGGAGGGTCAGTACTGAGGGAGCGCCGCACTGTCGGAGGGTCAATACTGAGGGTGTGCCGTACTGTCGGAGGGGCAGTACTGAGGGAGCGCTGCACTGTCGGAGAGGCGGTACTGAGGGAGCGCCGCACTGTAGGAGGGGCAGTACTGAGGGAGCTCCGCACTGTCGGAGGGGCACTACTGAGCGAGCGCCGCACTGTCGGTGGGGCAGTACTGAGGGAGCACTGCACTGTCGGAGGGGCAGTACTGAGGGAGCGCCACACTGTCGGAGGATCAGTACTGAGAGAGCGCCTCACTGTTGGAGGGGCAGTACTGAGGGAGGGCTGCACTGTCGGAGGGGCAATACTGAGAGAGCGCTGCACTGTCTGAGGGGCAGTACTGAGGGAGCGCCGCCCTGTCGGAGAGTCAGTACTGAGGGAGCGCTTCACTGTCAGAGGGGCAGTACTGAGGGAGCGCCGCACTGTCGGAGGGTCAGTGCTGAGAGAGCGCCGCACAGTCGGAGGGGCTGCACTGAGGGAGCGCTGCACTGTCGGAGGGACAGTACTGATGGAGTGCTGCACTGTTGGAGGGGCACTGCTGAGGGAGAGCCGCACTGTCGGAAGGACAGTACTGAGGGAGCGCTGCACTGTCGGAGGGGCAGTACTGAGGGAGCGCCGCAATATCGGAGGGGCAGTACTGAGGGAGCGCTGCACTGTCGGAGGGGCAGTACTGAGGGAGCGCCGCACTGTCAGAGGGGCAGTACTGAGAGAGCACTGCACTGTCGGAGGGGCAATACTGAGGGAGCGCCGCACTGTCGGAGGGGCAGTTCTGAGGGAGCGCCGCACTGTCGGAGGGGCAGTACTGAGGGAGCGCTGCACTGTCGGAGGGTCAATACTGAGGGAGCGCTGCACTGTCGGAGGGGCAGTACTGAGAGAGCGCTGCACTGTCGGAGGGGCAGTACTGAGGGAGCGCAGCACTGTCGGAGGGGCAGTACTGAGGGAGCGCTGCACTGTCGAGGGGCGGTACTGAGGGAGCTCTGCACTGTCGGAGGGGCGGTACTGAGGGAGCGCCGCACTTTCGGAGGGGCAGTACTGAGGGAGCGCTGCACTGTCGAGGGGCGGTACTGAGGGAGCGTCGCACTGTCAGAGGGCCTATACTGAGAGAGCGCTGCACTGTCGGAGGGACAGTACTGAGGGAGCGCAGCACTTTCGGAGGGACAGTACTGAGGGAGCGCCGTACTGTCGGAGGGGCAGTACTGAGGGAGCGCTGCACTGTCGGAGGGGCAGTACTGAGGGAGCGCCACACTGTCGGAGGGTCAGTACTGAGAGAGCGCCTCACTGTCGGAGGGGCAGTACTGAGGGAGGGCTGCACTGTCGGAGGGGCAATACTGAGAGAGCGCTGCACTGTCTGAGGGGCAGTACTGAGGGAGCGCCGCACTGTCGGAGAGTCAGTACTGAGGCAGCGCTTCACTGTCAGAGGGGCAGTACTGAGGGAGCGCCGTACTGTCGGAGGGTCAGTGCTGAGAGAGCGCCGCACAGTCGGAGGGGCTGCACTGAGGGAGCGCTGCACTGTGTAAGGGATTCCTGACCCTGCGTGTCTCGTAGCCTGTGAGATTCACGCGGCTCTGTGCAGCCTGTATGTCAGTGCGGGTCTAGGCCTGGTTGCCTGTTCTGGTCTCCAGCCAGTCTGGGAACACTAGACACACCTGTGAGTGGTTCGAATCACTCTCCCTTACGGTTCTAGACACTGGACTTAGATGCGAGAGCAGTAATGGAGATAAAACTCATGTAGACTTGGTTTGAATGGTACGAAATGGAAAATCTTTATTGCATGATACTTAAAATTATGAAATACATGTCATACGCACAAATTAATGACAGTACAATCTTACAAACGGTTATAGTCAATCTTAGGGAAAACGAGGAACGAACGGCACAACGTAAATAGGGCACACATTACAAATATCCTTAATCTTTAAACCCTCCCCTATCAATATCTATCCTAAACTAGCTTCGTAGGATCTCGAGACTCATGCTCACCACTCGTAATAACTCGGAGAAATTCCGAATAGCTGATCGGATGTTTTTCACCGCAGCACCCACGTGTCGGTCAGGAGATCTCCTGGTCCCACTTGTTTACTTGCTTCTGCTGCTCCGGCTAGTAGGCTGGACCGTCCGCTGTGGTGAAGACCTCTGTTGGTGGGCTTCACAAATTAATCTTGGAGCACCGTTGTCAATATCATTGATACGATGTGTTTGCACAGTCCAGTTATCATTGATGCAATATGTTTTGTTAGAAGTTTAAAGAAGAAAACTTCCTGGCGAGAAAACTTGGCTGATCGACCTATAGGCGCGGTCGGGATTTACTGACCGTGGCGATGGATATGGTCTTCTTCTCTTCTCCTCTCATCTCATCTCATCTCATCTCGGGCCTTTGGTTCCGCTGCCAGTTACCAACATAGGTCTTCGTTACGCGACACGAGGTAGATCCGAACGGATCAGAAAGTTCAACAGTCTTTTCAGAAGAGGCAACAGGCACGCAGAAGCCCAACTACGAGTACACAGGAGCAGCCACGAGGTTACGAATCGACCGGATAAAACACAGGAGCAGCCACGATGATAAAAGCAGCAAGCGAGCAAGAGAGAGAATGGACGGTTTGGGGCCTGCAATTATAGTGCAAAAATCTTCCGTTTCCCGCCCAACTATAATGTCCATTCTTTTGTTTAGGGTTTGGCGCCCAAATGTCTTGTATGGGTGATCTCCGTCCTTAATGGGTTTCGGGGCTACTCATGAATGTTTGAGTACCTGTTAATATTTCCCCCATTGTTAAATCGGTCGGTGTTCTCCCTGGAGGGGTTTGGGGCTTCCAAGTGTCCTGTATAACTTCCTGTATAACTACCTGCTAACGGCTCTCTCATCGTAGAGTCGTTGGGAGTTTACATATTAATGTCCTTTGGATGGGCCCTTAAGTACTCGGTACAATGGCTTTCCTTTGTACCTGGGAGACCGATTCCAGTATCTATGTTTATACTGCAAACCCATAATGTCTCGTGTATTATCTTCACTGTGCTGAATCGTTATCGATCTTGCAAAAATGTTTAATGGAACGCCATCTTGTCTGCCTGTTGAAAAGTCTAGAATGTTCTGTCACGAGGTGCGGCGGCCATTTTACAGGCTGCTTGTGTCCAATTTAAACCTGACAGCATTCTGCTGAAATAAAAGCTGTTTGAACGAAACTTTGTGTTTTCTCCTTATTAAACAAATCGCGATATATTGCGAATTCTACAGTCCCTCCTGTTGATGCGAATAACTCCGCTTATCGTATCAAAAATCACAGTGGTGAGCAATCTTATCTCGATTTCACTCCGAATCCAGTAAATTAATCCCATAATTTTTAACTTAACTAGGGTCTCTGTGTCGTCCTCATTTCCCAAGAAAATCACATTTTATATCACCGTAGGCATCATTTGCCCTTAAACTTACACCACTTGTTTTCCTTCCCGGCGTAACCAGGCCGATACCTCACGCATCACCTGTATATTTGTCTTTTATTCAGGGAAAGGAAAAACAAAACCCAAAACCAAACAATCAACACCATCACCAAAATAAACAAATCCCAACTCTTAAACATGTCGAGTTTCCAACGTATTTACAATGAGTACAAACTTCCGCGGCGCACGCGGCGAGCGGGAGTGACGCCATTTTCCTATTACACGGTGCTCTCATCGTGCACGCGCACGTAACGTTCTCGCCACTCTCCCGTGTTTTCATGCTTGGTGAGGCGCTTGTCTCTTTTACAATGTATGAACAATAGGTACACTACAATAAACACTTGACAGACGACTAAAATGTGGGAGGCTATCCTGATCCATGAAGGCACTTCAATATTGGTGAACAGATTCCACCACGGTGGAACCACTATGTCCAAAATGTCTGTTCCTATCTCGACAGTTTTCTGCTCTAACGTATAAAAATGTTTCTGTGATACCGCGACGGCTTTCAGAAGTTTGGTTAAATGCTCAGGGAGAGGGGGAATGAGGTATCCAAAATGTGCGACAAATCGCTGCAAGTCGGTGAAATTCTCTTTTACTGTGAGATGAACAGTGGATGGTTCAGGGATTGGGATAATTCGCTGTTGTGCTACTTGAACTTCAGCCCTGGGTTTAAAACAGAAACTGCTGTCACTCACCGGACACCGGCTACGGTTTCCATGCTGGTAGTGTTGCGCTGCAGTGGTAACACAATATGTTCCACCCCCGATGTATGCTACCTGCGGAGGCACATGATCTTGTGCCATTGCCTCCATGGTGCAATTCATGGACTTGGCGCCAGCCGTTCTGAACCCGCACTGTGGTGTTAAAAAGGCATTCAAGTGCTGGGGGCACAGTATTATGTGTGCTCCCCTGCCACGACAACCAGAGAGATCTGTACCTGTCATCGTTTGCTCCCAGCGGATGACGTAAGGTGGAACCGCTGCATAACGAATGTGGGCTCCCCCCTGAATGACACCAATGTTCTCTACCCGATATACCGGGGCGGGCTTTGCTGTGTTGCCCAAAACCGGCATGCGTAATACTATTCCCATAATAGTATGGTTTGAACGTCCGCAGTCCACGGGGACTGGGTAAGCTTCTGAAGCTAGCCTGAGCTGGCACGGACTTAATGCGTTCTGAAAAGGGTGGAGCGCCCGTAGGTGTTTGTTACTTATCCAGGACGGAACCAAACCTTGTTTTAAATCCTCCAAATTACTGCGGCCCTCGCCCAGTAACCACGCCCCGTAAAGCACGCACACCTCGTTCTGCGCAGCTTGATCGGATGCATTCCGATCTTCCCTGATCAGGGCATTTACCGTACGCGCATGTTTCTCCAGCTCTGCTATAATTTCCTTTAAATGGAGAGTCATGGCTTGGTCCTCGTGTAGACCTGACCCTACCACTTTATTCTCATCTGTTAGAATGTCTTTTAACTGGGTTTTTAAACCATTAATCTGGGTCTGCAGCTCCACACTGTCTAGAGCGTTGACCACAGATGTCCCTGTGTTAAAAGCAGTGAACGCATCGTTCACCAAACCCCTTCTTTGCCTCCCTACTTGATCCAAAACTTCCTGCGGTGCGGTGTACAAACTTGTCTTATCAATTTCTGCAAAATCAAACTCGTAAAATTGTCTGAACATCTTGGTCAACAGGACCTGATACAACTGTTCCGTCTTTTTGGGGCACCACTCTGGTAACCGTACCTCAGTGAGATTTAAAATCACCGAGGCCACCGCGTAATGTACCCCCTGAAATAGTATCTGGTCTGTGGGGACCAGTACCAAACCGTTCCCGGGTCCCTTACTAGTTTTAGGGCACCCTTCTTCCTCAGCTAGAACCACCGGAATCGTGGGCGGGGCTTTGCGTGGGCGCGTAATGAGCTCAGTGGCATTTACTGGGATCGGGGAGAATGGGGCTCCGCACCCCCTGGTGCTCGCATCCCACCTCATCCCCTGTCCGTTATCCTGCCACTGATTAATAAAAAATATGGAGATGCCTTTGGGGCAAACGTACTTTGACCCCCACATACATACATAAATCCCCTCATCCGGTTCCCACCATTTGTCCCAACAGACTTTCACTTGTCCGTCTGTCCCCGTAATTGTCCGATGGGTATTATTACCCAGTCGTTCCCACTCGACCGAAGAGTTTCTCATAGTTTTGCTCAGCTTTCGCAGCCACCACCATCGGCTCAATGGGACATCCCCACTACAGGTCAAACAAATCCGTTTGCCGACGGTGACGCTGATCCTGGGTGCGATGATCCGTACTTTGGGGCACATTAAAGAAGTCTCTTTGTAGGCGAACCCCGATGTGCTGGAATACTCCGTTGAGTTCGTTCCCAGCCATCCTGGCCACCTTCCCTTGTGGAAATAGGTGCTGGTCCCCTCTGCCTTCCGTCTTCCGGTCCCATCCACCGCGATGGGGGCCGTGTCCCCGGAACATCCAAACACCACGACATCCTTGGTGTGGCCTCGATAGGCCAATCCACATCCGATTGCCACGAGCAATACTAGAAGTCGTTCCATCCTTCCTTGGTTCCTGTGATCAGATAGAATGAGGTAGCCAGCCTCGCAAAAAGTCTCTGGCTTTTGTGAAGGGTGAGCGGGTCCCCTGACCTCGCCTCACGTAAACTTCAACGTTTGCTGAATAGACTTCCTCTAAACCTAGCCTTAAAACTCCCATCATTTTATCGTTATCTGTTAAAACACTACAAACTTAACCTTGAACTAACTAAACTTAAAACTTAACCTTGAACTATAAACTTAAAACCTTAAACTAATAACTTTACAGTGCCGCCCGTTCTCAGGGCGGCCCCTTTAAATTCTGAGAAGGCTGCTGCGAGCTCTTCCCGACGGTGGGAGGGCACTGACCCTTCCCTCTGATCTGCCGCAGCCTGTTACTGCTGCGATGTGGCCTGTCTCTACCCGGGTTATCTTAACCTGAATTTTACGCCTTGGGGCAGTCTGGGGACATGACCACATCCTCCTGGGCTGGGGTTCTCTGCTTGACCTACGGGGAGTTGCTATGGGCGGGGGTTCCGTGACGGACGGACCGGGTTCCGAGACCTCCAACGGGATGACCTGGGGTTCCATCACAGTCGCCGGCTCCGCCTCCGCTGACTCCGCCTCCCTAACCTCGGGGCTGGTAGTTCGTGGCTCCGCCCTGCTCGGCCCAGCAGGCGGCCCTTCACTCGTGATCTCTGCCTCCCCTGAGGACTGGACGTTCAAAGCGGGCGGCCACATCTCTGGGAGCCACATCGGTACTCTCTGTGCTCCTATAGCGGCTGGCCCTGCCTCCTCTAGCTCCTCCCTCCTGTTGTCGGGACCTGCAGCTCGTGTGTCCACCCCGTGTGGATCTCTACCTATCGGCCCCATTCCCCCCAGACCGTTCCTCAGGAACCACCCGTCATCATCACTATGCTCATCTGCACTATCCTCATCTGACCAGGGTACCCTGGGTTCTTCGTCATCTAACCCCCAACTCCAGAAAAACGCTGCATGATCGTCCGGGATGTCCCTTCCCCTGATGCAAGCTGCTACGCCTGCCTGTGTGCCTTGTGGTCCTATCTGGGGCTGTGTTTTCCCATTGGCGGGATTTACCCCTGTAGTTTTCCCCTGCGCACCCGGCTGGTACAGTTTGCATTGGTTTATGTGGAACCACTTAGTGCGCCGAGGCACTTTTACGGCGTAAACCATGGGACTCGCCTTGTCTACAATGTTGTAGGGTCCCATATACAGTGGTTCCAGACTCCCTACTCTGGCGTAGTTTCTGACCATGACCTGGTCTCCTACTTCCCACTCCCGCGTTTTGCGGGGTTCCAGCAACAAGCGATTGCCCTGATGCTGCCTTCCCATGTTCCCAGCCGCCTGCTCATAAACTTGCTTCAGGCGCTCCAAGAGATTTTGGGCGAACTTGTCCCTGCTGATCTCTTGAAGCTGACCCTCAGTGAGCACCGGGGCTAGCACATGGGTGGGGGTTCGCATGAGCCTGCCGGTCATTACCTCGTGCGGGGAGTACCCCGTACTTTTTGACTGACTGGCCCGGACCCCCATGAGGACTAAAGGCAGAACTTCCGCCCATTTTTGGGGCGAGTTCCTAGTCTCTTTCCTCAATTTCTCCTTCAGGGTCCGGTTCATACGTTCGACAATCCCGGATGACTGGGGATTGTGTGCTACGTGCCACTTCCCTTCAATGCCCAAAAGCATGAGGGTGTTCTGCATCACCTGGCCGGTGAAGTGACTCCCTTGGTCTGACTCCACGAAACGGGGGAGTCCCCACCGCGAGAACACTTCCCGGACCAAGATTTTTGCTGTACCCAGTGCCGTAGCTGTTCGACAAGGGAAGGCTTCCACCCACTTGGAAAACACATCCACCAGGACGAGGCAGTATTTATAACCTCCCTGGGTGGTGGGCAGGGGTCCTATATAGTCGATCTGTATCGACTGCCATGGTCCCTCTACCCTTCTTACGTGTCCCATGGGCACCTTCCTTTTCTGGGGGTCTGGGTTGTTTGCAGCGCACACAAGACAGTTTGCACAGAACTCGCGGACTTGTTCCCTGAGCCCCGGCCACCATCCCGCTTGCTCTACCCGTTGCCAGGTAACCTCGGGCCCGGGGTGCCCTGCCCCTGGTCCCTCGTGAGCCAACTGGAGGAATTCCCTCCTGTGCTGCTGCGGCACAACCCACTGCTCCCCGCGGAACAGCATGCCTTCCTTAACTGAGAGGGTTGCCGTACTGTACGGACCTTCTACCTGCCTCCCCTCAGCAATCGTTTTTAGGACTGCTTTTAGGGCGGGATCCTGGGCTTGGACGGTCTTAAGGTCTAGGGGCAATGCTACCCTGGTGTTCCCGGGATTCCCGTCCCCGCCTCGGACCGCTGCTATGGGTCCGGTCCTATAGGGGTTCCAGAAAGTGCCGTCGCGGGCACCCTCCCTGGCTAGCGCATCCGCCTGCCGGTTGCCCTCCCCACGGGGCTCTGTGGAGGAGTGAGCTTTCACCTTATGGATGAAAATCTCCCCTTCCTCCCCTACTGCTGCTGCTAAGATCTTTTCCAGCAAGGGCTTCACCGTTAAAGGTCGCCCGTCCGCGGAGGTGTATCCGCGGCGGGACCAAATGGCCAGGTATTCCGTACACGAATTGCAGGTGAACATACTGTCCGAGCAAATCGTGTATGGGGTTGGGAAAATGTCTGGGTGGGTCACCACGTACACCACGGCAGACAGCTCAGCCTGCTGCGCGCTCATGGTGCTAGGGAGCTTGATCGCCAGGGCAAGGTCTGCCGCAGGGTCATAAACTCCACACCCTGTGAGTCGCTCGCCAGCAGACACTGTGCTAGACCCATCAACATAAATCTCGCGCCCAGTGGGATGTATCCCGGCCCGTAAACCTATGTTGACGTCCCACACCCCTTCCACCGAACACCGGTGGGCTATACCGGGATATACCAAATTGGCCGCAAGCCTGGGCTCGCAAAGACCTTTTACTCTAAGATCCAACTGGGAGAGAAGAAGGGTCCAACGCGCAATGCGTGCGCTGCTTACGGTCCCGTCTTTAATCCTCCCATCCAGAAGCATCTTAGTTGGTGTGTGATGTGTGAGGAGAGTGATGGGAGAGAGCCCTGTGAAGATCGCTGATCTTTTCACAGCCCAATGCGTGGCTAAAAGGTGCCTTTCGCAATTGGAGAAACTTCTCTCCACATCCGTTAATACCCTGGATGAATAGACAACCGGCCTCAGCTTGCCGTGACGCTCTTGGAGCAGCACGGCGCTTAAGCTGTCTCCGCTGGCAGCTACCTCCAGGAAAAACTCCTTCCCCCCATCTATGGCCCCTAAGGCTGGCGCGGTCTGCAGATCCCTTTTTAACTTCTCGAAGGCTGCTTGGCAGCCCTCGTCCCAAAGCCACTCCACCCCCTTATGGAGGAGTCGGAGGAGCGGCGCCGCTGTGGCCGCATAATCTTCGATAAAATCCCTGCAGTAACCGGTCAGTCCCAAGAAGGACCTCACACCCCTTACGTTGTTGGGAATCGGTAATTCTTGCACCGACTCCCTCCTTGCTTTGTCTATGGCTCTTTCCCCAGCGCGTAGGGTCAGTCCCAGGAATTTTACTTCCTGCTGACCGATACGTGCTTTCTTTGGGTTTACTTTAAAACCCTTTCTCGCTAACAGCTCCAATAACTCGTCCAGTAGTGGTCCGTGCTCCTCCCTTGAGTCAGTAAATAGGAGCAGATCATCCACATACTGTACTATCTGATTGGGCTGACTAAACTCCTTTAAACTTCCTGCCATACACTGATGAAAAATACTGGGGCTATTGTGGAAACCCTGTGGCAAACAGTTCCACGTGTACTGTTGCCCTTTAAACGTAAAGGCAAACTTGTACTGGTCCTCTCGCCGCAGCGGGATGGACCAAAAACCGTTCGAGATATCCAGCACCGTGAACGTGGTCGCGGACGCTGGGATGCTCCCTATTAGGTCAGCAACTGCTGCTACTGTGGGCGCGCAGGCGGGAATGTTACTGTTAAGGACTCTGTAGTCCACCGTGGCTCTCCACGAATTATCCGGCTTCCTAACCGGCCATAATGGGGAGTTCACGTGTGTGGCTATCGGCCTCAACACGCCCTGCTGCACCAAGGAAGACATTGCTGTCTCCATATCGGGTTCTGCTTCTTTGGGGAAGTTATACTGCTTTTGGGGTCGGGTCATGGGGTCCCCATCTACGCTGACCTCAAACCCGACCACCCTCCCACAATCGTGCTTGTGGGTTGCAAACGCGTGCATATTATCTGACACGTACGTTTGCATGTCCGTTGGGACATCTGCGACCATAAGCCTGAGGTCGTAGCCTCCGGATGGCTGTACGGTACACAGGACCCCTGTTTCTTCCTCCCCCGGAATCACCATTACCTCGCCTTTTTCACCCTTAGCCCCCCAGAGACAGTGATTTCTGAGGTCCACGAGGATCCCGTGTCCCGCTAGGAGATCGGACCCGAGAATACCTCTTCCACCCCCCTTTTGCCATGCCATCAGTATACACTTCCACTTAAGGCGAAGTGTTCCTAAACGAATGGATAGCGGGAGGGAAAACGTGCCAGCCTGTTCTTTCCCTGTGAACCCTGCCAGCGTGAATGGGACCTTGGTAGATAGCGGCGAGTCAAAAGGGTTATCCGTATGGATTATGGTGCAAGAAGCTCCCGTGTCCAACAAATAACTGCCCTTCTGTTTCTCTACCTCCATCTCCACCACAGGTCGCCTCCACGCATCATAGCTGAGCGGACACAGGTAGACGGGCTGTGCTGGTTCTAGTCATGGGGCACTATTAGACGGTCCTGCGGCACCTACGGGGCCGGTTGCGACCGCCACCTGTCCACGCGCATTCAAAACCATCTTGCGCATGGCTCCTAACACTGCTTCGAGGTCGTCGGGAGGGGTGGGTGCCTTTGCTTCCTTAGGCGGGACAGGCGCCTGGGCTCGGACCGCGGGATTTTTATCCTTGGAATCCTTCCAAGGGTTCCTGCAGTGCTTGCGCCAGTGCCCTGTCTTCCCACACCCGTAACAGGCATTACTTGCCTGTGGGGCGCGATTACCCTCCTGATGCCACTCTCTTTGAGCCGGGGCTGCGGGTCGTACCTCATGTACTCTTCCCTTAAAGGGACGTGTCGTCATACCCCTTATGTTACGGTAACCTAACGTGAGTCGATTCAAGACCGACTCTTCCGTAAGGTTGAGGTCATTGGGATCGAACCAGGCTTTTGCCTGCTCTCTAACGGCTGGTAAACTGTTGGCTATTATGCACCTAAGCCAATGAATTAAAGCGGCGCCTTCCACATCTTCGCGCTCGGGCGCACCTAGACAGCTGCGCTCATATACTGGCCACAGCCTGTCGGCAAAAACCTTCGGGGGTTCTCCCTCCATCTGCACTGTCTGTCCCACTCTAGCAAACGGACCTCCGTCGTTCGCCCCCACTACTTCTAGGACCTCATTTTTCAATTCCTCATAACTTTTGTTTCCCCTCTTGCTCTCGCCTGAGAGACACTGAAGGACCGAGCTATCTAACGAGAACAGCAGCATTTTTGCTGTCTCCCCATCATCGCAGCCGTTAATGGCTGCGGCTTGCTCAACTTCCCTGAAATGTACGGAAGGGTCGTCTATCTCGGTCAGCTTCCGTACGTGGTTTATCATAGCCCTCAGCTGATGTGAACTGTGAGGCAACACCAGCTGTCCGAGGAGATCCCCCGGTTCTTCCCCACCGTTTCTGCTTGGGCCCCTTTTAATCCCCGTTACTGGATACAACGATCCCTTTTCTACCTCCTTTTCAATGGGCTCTTTTGTTTCTTCCGTTGCTTCCTCCCTAACCCAGGTTTCTGAATAGCTGGGTGGCGCGGAGGGCGCAGTGGCTACTACTTCTTCTGCTTTACTTGGTGGGGAATTTCTAAATCTCTCATTTACTAGCGGCTGGTGCGCCGACGGATTGATAAGGCACACCATGCCGTTCGCATTATTCACGGCCTTTTTGAGGCTCTCTATCTCCCTTTGGCAGGCGCTATGGTCGGCTCCCTGAAACTTATCCTCAAGGGCCAACTTATACGCCGACCTAACCCCCATTAAGCTCTCTTCTTGAGTTCTTATCTGGGCAGCTTGGCGGTTACATCTTTCCTTTAACCTACTCTCATTCAATTTTGCTTCAGTGACCTGGCACTCGAGATACTCTATCCTTGTTTTAAGGTAACTGGAGACTTCCTGGCTTTCCTGGTGTAACTCATTTAAATTCTTAATGAGCACCTCCCCTCCAGAAACCTTCTCCTCCATTTCTCCCTCTAAATGGCTGATACGAGCTGTTAGCGCTGTAATGGTCTGGTTTGAAATCTGAACCTGCCTTTTGTAGCACATAAGCCAGACTGCTTTCTCAACTGCCTTTTTATGTTCCTTACTATCAGTCCACCTTTCAGCTGCCTCTAGTGGGCTCTTATCCGCTAACAACTCACTTATCCACTTTTTAGTTAGATTAACCTTTCCAAACACATAATCCGCTATCTTTTCCTGCATAACATTTCGTACAGTCATTCCAAAATCTAACACACTACCCTCTCGCTGCCAGTGTCCTGCCGCGGTCGCCATTTTCTGTAAGGGATTCCTGACCCTGCGTGTCTCGTAGCCTGTGAGATTCACGCGGCTCTGTGCAGCCTGTATGTCAGTGCGGGTCTAGGCCTGGTTGCCTGTTCTGGTCTCCAGCCAGTCTGGGAACACTAGACACACCTGTGAGTGGTTCGAATCACTCTCCCTTACGGTTCTAGACACTGGACTTAGATGCGAGAGCAGTAATGGAGATAAAACTCATGTAGACTTGGTTTGAATGGTACGAAATGGAAAATCTTTATTGCATGATACTTAAAATTATGAAATACATGTCATACGCACAAATTAATGACAGTACAATCTTACAAACGGTTATAGTCAATCTTAGGGAAAACGAGGAACGAACGGCACAACGTAAATAGGGCACACATTACAAATATCCTTAATCTTTAAACCCTCCCCTATCAATATCTATCCTAAACTAGCTTCGTAGGATCTCGAGACTCATGCTCACCACTCGTAATAACTCGGAGAAATTCCGAATAGCTGATCGGATGTTTTTCACCGCAGCACCCACGTGTCGGTCAGGAGATCTCCTGGTCCCACTTGTTTACTTGCTTCTGCTGCTCCGGCTAGTAGGCTGGACCGTCCGCTGTGGTGAAGACCTCTGTTGGTGGGCTTCACAGATTAATCTTGGAGCACCGTTGTCAATATCATTGATACGATGTGTTTGCACAGTCCAGTTATCATTGATGCAATATGTTTTGTTAGAAGTTTAAAGAAGAAAACTTCCTGGCGAGAAAACTTGGCTGATCGACCTATAGGCGCGGTCGGGATTTACTGACCGTGGCGATGGATATGGTCTTCTTCTCTTCTCCTCTCATCTCATCTCATCTCATCTCGGGCCTTTGGTTCCGCTGCCAGTTACCAACATAGGTCTTCGTTACGCGACACGAGGTAGATCCGAACGGATCAGAAAGTTCAACAGTCTTTTCAGAAGAGGCAACAGGCACGCAGAAGCCCAACTACGAGTACACAGGAGCAGCCACGAGGTTACGAATCGACCGGATAAAACACAGGAGCAGCCACGATGATAAAAGCAGCAAGCGAGCAAGAGAGAGAATGGACGGTTTGGGGCCTGCAATTATAGTGCAAAAATCTTCCGTTTCCCGCCCAACTATAATGTCCATTCTTTTGTTTAGGGTTTGGCGCCCAAATGTCTTGTATGGGTGATCTCCGTCCTTAATGGGTTTCGGGGCTACTCATGAATGTTTGAGTACCTGTTAATATTTCCCCCATTGTTAAATCGGTCGGTGTTCTCCCTGGAGGGATTTGGGGCTTCCAAGTGTCCTGTATAACTACCTGCTAACGGCTCTCTCATCGTAGAGTCGTTGGGAGTTTACATATTAATGTCCTTTGGATGGGCCCTTAAGTACTCGGTACAATGGCTTTCCTTTGTACCTGGGAGACCGATTCCAGTATCTATGTTTATACTGCAAACCCATAATGTCTCGTGTATTATCTTCACTGTGCTGAATCGTTACCGATCTTGCAAAAATGTTTAATGGAACGCCATCTTGTCTGCCTGTTGAAAAGTCTAGAATGTTCTGTCACGAGGTGCGGCGGCCATTTTACAGGCTGCTTGTGTCCAATTTAAACCTGACAGCATTCTGCTGAAATAAAAGCTGTTTGAACGAAACTTTGTGTTTTCTCCTTATTAAACAAATCGCGATATATTGCGAATTCTACAACTGTCGGAGGGACAGTACTGATGGAGTGCTGCACTGTTGGAGGGGCGCTGCTGAGGGAGAGCCGCACTGTCGGAAGGACAGTACTGAGGGAGCGCTGCACTGTCGGAGGGGCAGTACTGAGGGAGCGCCGCAATGTCGGAGGGGCAGTACTGAGGGAGCGCTGCACTGTCGGAGGGACGGTATTGAGGGAGCGCCGCACTGTCGGAGGGATGGTACTGAGGGAGTGCCGCACTGTCGGAGGGGCGGTACTGAGGGAGCGCCGCACTGTCGGAGGGGCGGTACTGAGAGAGCGCGGCACTGTTGGAGGGGCGGTACTGAGGGAGCGCCGCACTGTCGGAGGGGCGGTATTGAGGGAGCGCTGCACTGTCGGAGGGGCGGTACTGAGGGAGCGCTGCACTGTCGGAGGGGCGGTACTGAGGGAGCGCCGCACTGTCGGAGGGGCGGTACTGAGGGAGCGCCGCACTGCCGGAGGGGCGGTACTGAGGGAGCGCTGCACTGTCGGAGGGACAGTACTGAGAGAGCGCCGCACTTTCGGAGGGACAGTACTGAGGGAGCGCCGTACTGTCGGAGGGGCAGTACTGAGGGAGCGCTGCACTATCGGAGGGACGGTATTGAGGGAGCGCCGCACTGTCGGAGGGATGGTACTGAGGGAGCGCCGCACTGTCGGAGGGGCGGTACTGAGGGAGCGCCGCACTGTCGGAGGGGCGGTACTGAGAGAGCACGGCACTGTCGGAGGGGCGGTACTGAGGGAGCGCCGCACTGTCGGAGGGGCGGTACTGAGGGAGCGCCTCACTGTCGGAGGGGCGGTACTGAGGGAGCGCCGCACTGTCGGAGGGGCGGTACTGAGGGAGCGCCGCACTGTCGGAGGGGCGGTACTGAGGGAGCGCCGCACTGTCGGAGGGGCGGTACTGAGGGAGCGCCGCACTGTCGGAGTGGCGGTACTGAGGGAGCGCTGCACTGCCGGAGGGGCGGTACTGAGGGAGCGCTGCACTGTCGGAGGGGCAGTACTGAGGGAGCGCTGCACTGTCGGAGGGGCAGTACTGACGGAGGGCCGCACTGTCGGAGGGGCAGTACTGAGGGAGCGCTGCACTGTCGGAGGGGCAGTACTGAGGGAGCGCTGCACTGTCGGAGGGGCAGTACTGAGGGAGCGCCGCACTGTCAGAGGGCATATACTGAGGGAGCGCTGCACTGTCGGAGGGGCAGTACTGAGGGAGCGCTGCACTGTCGGGGGGGTCAGTACTGAAGGAGCGCTGCACTGTCGGAGGGACAGTACTGAGGGAGCGCCGCAATGTCGGAGGGGCAGTACTGAGGGAGCGCTGCACTGTCGAAGGGGCAGTACTGAGGGAGCACCGCACTGTCGGAGGGGCAGTACTGAGGGAGCGCCGCACTGTCGGAGGGGCAGTACTGAGGGAGCTCCGCACTGTCGGAGGGGCACTACTGAGGGAGCGCCGCACTGTCGGTGGGGCAGTACTGAGGGAGCGCTGCACTGTCGGAGGGGCAGTACTGAGGGAGCGCCACACTGTCGGAGGGTCAGTACTGAGAGAGCGCCTCACTGTCGGAGGGGCAGTACTGAGGGAGGGCTGCACTGTCGGAGGGGCAATACTGAGAGAGCGCTGCACTGTCTGAGGGGCAGTACTGAGGGAGCGCCACACTGTCGGAGAGTCAGTACTGAGGGAGCGCTTCACTGTCAGAGGGGCGGTACTGAGGGAGCGCCGCACTGTCAGAGGGACTATACTGAGGGAGCGCTGCACTGTCGGAGGGGCGGTACTGAGGGAGCGCCGCACTGTCAGAGGGACTATACTGAGGGAGCGCTGCACTGTCGGAGGGGCAGTATTGAGGGAGCGCTGCACTGTCGGATGGTCAGTACTGAGGGAGCAATGCACTGTCGCAGGGACAGTACTGAGGGAGCGCCGCACTGTCGGAGGGGCAGTACTGAGGGAGCGCCGCACTTTCGGAGGGGCAGTACTGAGGGAGGGCCACACTGTCGGAGGGACAGTACTGAGGGAGCACTGCACAGTCGGAGAGACAGTACTGAGGGAGCGCTGCACTGTCGGAGGGGCAGTACTGAGGGAGCGCCGCACTGACGGAGGGGCAGTACTGAGGGTGCGCTGCACTGTCGGAGGGGCAGTACTGAGGGAGAGCTGCACTGTCGGAGGGGCAGTACTGAGGGAGCGCCGCACTGTCGGAGAGTCAGTACTGAGGGAGCGCTTCACTGTCAGAGGGGCAGTACTGAGGGAGCGCCGCACTGTCGGAGGGCCAGTGCTGAGGGAGCACTGCACTGTCGGAGGGGCTGCACTGAGGGAGTGCTGCAGTGTCAAGGGTCAGTACTGAGGGAGTGCTGCACTGTTGGAGGGGCAGTGCTGAGGGAGAACCGCACTGTCGGAGGGTCAGTACTGAGGGAGCGCCGCACTGTCGGAGGGACAGTACTGAGGGTGCGCCGTACTGTTGGAGGGACAGTACCGAGGGAGCGCTGCACTGTCGGAGGGGCAGTACTGAGGGAGCGCTGCACTGTCGGAGGGGCGGTACTGAGGGAGCGCCGCACTGTCAGAGGGCCTATACTGAGGGAGCGCTGCACTGTCGGAGGGGCAGTATTGAGGGAGCGCTGCACTGTCGGAGGGTCAGTACTGAGGGAGCGCTGCACTGTCGGAGGGCCAGTACTGAGGGAGCGCCGCACTGTCGGAGGGGCAGTACTGAGGGAGCGCTGCACTGTCGGAGGGGCAGTACTGAGGGAGCGCCGCACTGTCGGAGGGGCAGTACTGAGGGGGAGCCGCACTGTCGGAGGGGCAGTACTGAGGGAGCGCTGCACTGTCGGAGGGGCAGTACTGAGGGAGCGCCGCACTGTCGGAGGGGCAGTACTGAGGGTGCGCTGCACTGTCGGAGGGGCAGTACTGAGGGAGCGCTGCACTGTCGTAGGGGCAATACTGAGCGAGCACTGCACTGTCGGAGGGGCAGTACTGAGAGAGCACTGCACTGTCGGAGGGGCATACTGAAGGAGCGCTTCACTGTCAGAGGGGCAGTACTGAGAGAGCTCTGCACTGTCGGAGGGGCAATACTGAGGGAGCGCCGCACTGTCGGAGGGGCAGTACTGAGGGAGCGCCGCACTGTCGGAGGGGCAGTACTGAGGGAGCGCTGCACTGTCGGAGGGTCAATACTGAGGGAGCGCTGCACTGTCGGAGGTGCAGTACTGAGAGAACGCTGCACTGTCGGAGGGGCAGTACTGAGGGAGCGCTGCACTGTCGAGGGGCGGTACTGAGGGAGCGCTGCACTGTCGGAGGGGCGGTACTGAGGGAGCGCCGCACTTTCGGAGGGGCAGTACTGAGGGAGCGCTGCACTGTCGAGGGGCGGTACTGAGGGAGCGCCGCACTGTCAGAGGGCCTATACTGAGGGAGCGCTGCACTGTCGGAGGGACAGTACTTAGGGAGCACCGCACTTTCGGAGGGGCAGTACTGAGGGAGGGCCACACTGTCGGAGGGACACTACTGAGGGAGCACTGCACAGTCGGAGAGACAGTACTGAGGGAGCGCTGCACTGTCGGAGGGGAAGTACTGAGGGAGCGCCGCACTGACGGAGGGGCAGTACTGAGGGTGTGCTGCACTGTCGGAGGGGCAGTACTGAGGGAGCGCTGCACTGTCGGAGGGGCAGTACTGAGGGAGCGCCGCACTGTCGGAGGGGCAGTACTGAGGGTGCGCTGCACTGTCGGAGGGGCAGCACTGAGGGAGCGCTGCACTGTCGTAGGGGCAATACTGAGCGAGCACTGCACTGTCGGAGGGGCAGTACTGAGAGAGCGCTGCACTGTCGGAGGGGCATACTTAAGGAGCGCTTCACTGTCAGAGGGGCAGTACTGAGAGAGCACTGCACTGTCGGAGGGTCAATACTGAGGGTGCGCTGCACTGTCGGAGGGGCAGTACTGAGAGAGCGCTGCACTGTCCGAGGGGCAGTACTGAGGGAGCGCTGCACTGTCGAGGGGCGGTACTGAGGGAGCGCTGCACTGTCGGAGGGGCGGTACTGAGGGAGCGCCGCACTGTCGGAGGGGCAGTACTGAGGGAGCGCTGCACTGTCGAGGGGCGGTACTGAGGGAGCGCCGCACTGTCAGAGGGCCTTTTCTGAGGGAGCGCTGCACTGTCGGAGGGACAGTACTAAGGGAGCGCCGCACTTTCGGAGGGGCAGTACTGAGGGAGGGCCACACTGTTGGAGGGACAGTACTGAGGGAGCACTGCACAGTCAGAGAGACAGTACTGAGGGAGCGCCGCACTGTCGGAGGGGCAGTACTGAGGGAGCGCTGCACTGTCGGAGGGGCAGTACTGAGGGAGCGCCGCACTGACGGAGGGGCAGTACTGAGGGTGCGCTGCACTGTCGGAGGGGCAGTACTGAGAGAGCGCTGCACTGTCGGAGGGGCAGTACTGAGGGAGCGCTGCACTGTCGTAGGGGCAATACTGGGAGAGCACTGCACTGTCGGAGGGACAGTACTGAGGGAGCGCCGCACTGTCGGAGGGGCAGTACTGAGGGAGCGCTGCACTGTCGGAGGGGCAGTACTGAGGGAGCGCCGCACTGTCAGAGGGGCAGTACTGAGAGAGCACTGCACTGTCGGAGGGGCAATACTGAGGGAGCGCCGCACTGTCGGAGGGGCAGTTCTGAGGGTGCGCCGCACTGTCGGAGGGGCAGTACTGAGGGAGCGCTGCACTGTCGGAGGGTCAATACTGAGGGAGCGCTGCACTGTCGGAGGGGCAGTACTGAGGGAGCGCTGCACTGTCGGAGGGGCAGTTCTGAGGGAGCGCCGCACTGTCAGAGGGGCAGTACTGAGAGAGCACTGCACTGTCGGAGGGGCAATACTGAGGGAGCGCCGCACTGTCGGAGGGGCAGTTCTGAGGGAGCGCCGCACTGTCGCAGGGGCAGTACTGAGGGAGCGCTGCACTGTCGGAGGGTCAATACTGAGGGAGCGCTGCACTGTCGGAGGGGCAGTACTGAGAGAGCGCTGCACTGTCGGAGGGGCAGTACTGAGGGAGCGCAGCACTGTCGGAGGGGCAGTACTGAGGGAGCGCTGCACTGTCGAGGGGCGGTACTGAGGGAGCGCTGCACTGTCGGAGGGGCGGTACTGAGGGAGCGCCGCACTTTCGGAGGGGCAGTACTGAGGGAGCGCTGCACTGTCGAGGGGCGGTACTGAGGGAGCGCCGCACTGTCAGAGGGCCTATACTGAGGGAGCGCTGCACTGTCGGAGGGACAGTACTGAGGGAGCGCCGCACTTTCGGAGGGACAGTACTGAGGGAGCGCCGCACTGTCGGAGGGGCAGTACTGAGGGAGCGCTGCACTGTCGGAGGGACGGTATTGAGGGAGCGCCGCACTGTCGGAGGGATGGTACTGAGGGAGCGCCGCACTGTCGGAGGGGCGGTACTGAGGGAGCGCCGCACTGTCGGAGGGGCGGTACTGAGAGAGCGCGGCACTGTTGGAGGGGCGGTACTGAGGGAGCGCCGCACTGTCGGAGGGGCGGTAATGAGGGAGCGCCGCACTGTCGGAGGGGCGGTACTGAGGGAGCGCCGCACTGTCGGAGGGGCGGTACTGAGGGAGCGCCGCACTGTCGGAGGGGCGGTACTGAGGGAGCGCCGCACTATCGGAGGGGCGGTACTGAGGGAGCCCCAGCACTGTCGGAGGGGCGTACTGAGGGAGCGCCGCACTGTCGGAGTGGCGGTACTGAGGGAGCGCTGCACTGCCGGAGGGGCGGCACTGAGGGAGCGCTGCACTGTCGGAGGGGCAGTACTAAGGGAGCGCTGCACTGTCGAGGGGCGGTACTGAGGGAGCGTCGCACTGTCAGAGGGCCTATACTGAGGGAGTGCTGCACTGACGGAGGGACAGTACTGAGAGAGCGCCGCAATTTCGGAGGGACAGTACTGAGGGAGCGCCGTACTGTCGGAGGGGCAGTACTGAGGGAGCGCTGCACTATCGGAGGGACGGTATTGAGGGAGCGCCGCACTGTCGGAGGGATGGTACTGAGGGAGCGCCGCACTGTCGGAGGGGCGGTACTGAGGGAGCGCCGCACTGTCGGAGGGGCGGTATTGAGAGAGAACGGCACTGTCGGAGGGGCGTTACTGAGGGAGCGCCGCACTGTCGGAGGGGCGGTACTGAGGGAGCGCCGCACTGTCGGAGGGGCAGTACTGAGGGAGCGCCTCACTGTCGGAGGGGCGGTACTGAGGGAGCGCCGCACTGTCGGAGGGGCGGTACTGAGGGAGCGCCGCACTGTCGGAGGGGCGGTACTGAGGGAGCGCCGCACTGTCGGAGGGGCGGTACTGAGGGAGCGCCGCACTGTCGGAGTGGCGGTACTGAGGGAGCGCTGCACTGCCGGAGGGGCGGTACTGAGGGAGCGCTGCACTGTCGGAGGGGCAGTACTGAGGGAGCGCTGCACTGTCGGAGGGGCAGTACTGACGGAGGGCCGCACTGTCGGAGGGGCAGTACTGAGGGAGCGCTGCACTGTCGGAGGGGCAGTACTGAGGGAGCGCCGCACTGTCAGAGGGCATATACTGAGGGAGCGCTGCACTGTCGGAGGGGCAGTACTGAGGGAGCGCTGCACTGTCGGAGGGGCACTACTGAGGGAGCGCCGCACTGTCGGTGCGGCAGTACTGAGGGAGCGCTGCACTGTCGGAGGGGCAGTACTGAGGGAGCGCCACACTGTCGGAGGGTCAGTACTGAGAGAGCGCCTCACTGTCGGAGGGGCAGTACTGAGGGAGGGCTGCACTGTCGGAGGGGCAATACTGAGAGAGCGCTGCACTGTCTGAGGGGCAGTACTGAGGGAGCGCCACACTGTCGGAGAGTCAGTACTGAGGGAGCGCTTCACTGTCAGAGGGGCAGTACTGAGGGAGCGCCGCACTGTCGGAGGGCCAGTACTGAGGGAGCGCTGCACTGTCGGAGGGGCAGTACTGAGGGAGCGCTGCACTGTCGGAGGGGCGGTACTGAGGGAGCGCCGCACTGTCAGAGGGACTATACTGAGGGAGCGCTGCACTGTCGGAGGGGCAGTATTGAGGGAGCGCTGCACTGTCGGATGGTCAGTACTGAGGGAGCAATGCACTGTCGCAGGGACAGTACTGAGGGAGCGCCGCACTGTCGGAGGGGCAGTACTGAGGGAGCGCTGCACTGTTGGAGGGGCAGTACTGAGGGAGCGCCGCACTTTCGGAGGGGCAGTACTGAGGGAGGGCCACACTGTCGGAGGGACAGTACTGAGGGAGCACTGCACAGTCGGAGAGACAGTACTGAGGGAGCGCTGCACTGTCGGAGGGGCAGTACTGAGGGAGCGCCGCACTGACGGAGGGGCAGTACTGAGGGTGCGCTGCACTGTCGGAGGGGCAGTACTGAGGGAGCGCTGCACTGTCGGAGGGGCAGTACTGAGGGAGCGCCGCACTGTCGGAGAGTCAGTACTTAGGGAGCGCTTCACTGTCAGAGGGGCAGTACTGAGGGAGCGCCGCACTGTCGGAGGGCCAGTGCTGAGGGAGCACTGCACTGTCGGAGGGTCAGTGCTGAGAGAGCGCCGCACAGTCGGAGGGGCTGCACTGAGGAAGTGCTGCAGTGTCAAGGGTCAGTACTGAGGGAGTGCTGCACTGTTGGAGGGGCAGTGCTGAGGGAGAACCGCACTGTCGGAGGGTCAGTACTGAGGGAGCGCCGCACTGTCGGTGGGACAGTACTGAGGGTGCGCCGTACTGTTGGAGGGACAGTACTGAGGGAGCGCTGCACTGTCGGAGGGGCAGTACTGAGGGAGCGCTGCACTGTCGGAGGGGCGGTACTGAGGGAGCGCCGCACTGTCAGAGGGCCTATACTGAGGGAGCGCTGCACTGTCGGAGGGGCAGTATTGAGGGAGCGCTGCACTGTCGGATGGTCAGTACTGAGGGAGCGCTGCACTGTCGGAGGGCCAGTACTGAGGGAGCGCCGCACTGTCGGAGGGGCAGTACTGAGGGAGCGCTGCACTGTCGGAGGGGCGGTACTGAGGGAGCGCCGCACTGTCGGAGGGGCGGTATTGAGAGAGAACGGCACTGTCGGAGGGGCGTTACTGAGGGAGCGCCGCACTGTCGGAGGGGCGGTACTGAGGGAGCGCCGCACTGTCGGAGGGGCGGTACTGAGGGAGCGCCGCACTGTCGGAGGGGCGGTACTGAGGGAGCGCCGCACTGTCGGAGTGGCGGTACTGAGGGAGCGCTGCACTGCCGGAGGGGCGGTACTGAGGGAGCGCTGCACTGTCGGAGGGGCAGTACTGAGGGAGCGCTGCACTGTCGGAGGGGCAGTACTGACGGAGGGCCGCACTGTCGGAGGGGCAGTACTGAGGGAGCGCTGCACTGTCGGAGGGGCAGTACTGAGGGAGCGCCGCACTGTCAGAGGGCATATACTGAGGGAGCGCTGCACTGTCGGAGGGGCAGTACTGAGGGAGCGCTGCACTGTCGGAGGGGCACTACTGAGGGAGCGCCGCACTGTCGGTGCGGCAGTACTGAGGGAGCGCTGCACTGTCGGAGGGGCAGTACTGAGGGAGCGCCACACTGTCGGAGGGTCAGTACTGAGAGAGCACCTCACTGTCGGAGGGGCAGTACTGAGGGAGGGCTGCACTGTCGGAGGGGCAATACTGAGAGAGCGCTGCACTGTCTGAGGGGCAGTACTGAGGGAGCGCCACACTGTCGGAGAGTCAGTACTGAGGGAGCGCTTCACTGTCAGAGGGGCAGTACTGAGGGAGCGCCGCACTGTCGGAGGGCCAGTACTGAGGGAGCGCTGCACTGTCGGAGGGGCAGTACTGAGGGAGCGCTGCACTGTCGGAGGGGCGGTACTGAGGGAGCGCCGCACTGTCAGAGGGACTATACTGAGGGAGCGCTGCACTGTCGGAGGGGCAGTATTGAGGGAGCGCTGCACTGTCGGATGGTCAGTACTGAGGGAGCAATGCACTGTCGCAGGGACAGTACTGAGGGAGCGCCGCACTGTCGGAGGGGCAGTACTGAGGGAGCGCTGCACTGTTGGAGGGGCAGTACTGAGGGAGCGCCGCACTTTCGGAGGGGCAGTACTGAGGGAGGGCCACACTGTCGGAGGGACAGTACTGAGGGAGCACTGCACAGTCGGAGAGACAGTACTGAGGGAGCGCTGCACTGTCGGAGGGGCAGTACTGAGGGAGC
Source organism: Squalus acanthias (assembly GCA_030390025.1). Lineage (NCBI taxonomy): Eukaryota > Metazoa > Chordata > Chondrichthyes > Squaliformes > Squalidae > Squalus > Squalus acanthias. The sequence continues at coordinate 222,872 of JASTWF010000413.1, forward strand.
GCCGCACTGACGGAGGGGCAGTACTGAGGGTGCGCTGCACTGTCGGAGGGGCAGTACTGAGGGAGCGCTGCACTGTCGGAGGGGCAGTACTGAGGGAGCGCCGCACTGTCGGAGAGTCAGTACTTAGGGAGCGCTTCACTGTCAGAGGGGCAGTACTGAGGGAGCGCCGCACTGTCGGAGGGCCAGTGCTGAGGGAGCACTGCACTGTCGGAGGGTCAGTGCTGAGAGAGCGCCGCACAGTCGGAGGGGCTGCACTGAGGAAGTGCTGCAGTGTCAAGGGTCAGTACTGAGGGAGTGCTGCACTGTTGGAGGGGCAGTGCTGAGGGAGAACCGCACTGTCGGAGGGTCAGTACTGAGGGAGCGCCGCACTGTCGGTGGGACAGTACTGAGGGTGCGCCGTACTGTTGGAGGGACAGTACTGAGGGAGCGCTGCACTGTCGGAGGGGCAGTACTGAGGGAGCGCTGCACTGTCGGAGGGGCGGTACTGAGGGAGCGCCGCACTGTCAGAGGGCCTATACTGAGGGAGCGCTGCACTGTCGGAGGGGCAGTATTGAGGGAGCGCTGCACTGTCGGATGGTCAGTACTGAGGGAGCGCTGCACTGTCGGAGGGCCAGTACTGAGGGAGCGCCGCACTGTCGGAGGGGCAGTACTGAGGGAGCGCTGCACTGTCGGAGGGGCAGTACTGAGGGAGCGCCGCACTGTCGGAGGGGCAGTACTGAGGGGGAGCCGCACTGTCGGAGGGGCAGTACTGAGGGAGCGCTGCACTGTCGGAGGGGCAGTACTGAGGGAGCGCCGCACTGTCGGAGGGGCAGTACTGAGGGTGCGCTGCACTGTCGGAGGGGCAGTACTGAGGGAGCGCTGCACTTTCGTAGGGGCAATACTGAGCGAGCACTGCATTGTCGGAGGGGCAGTACTGAGAGAGCACTGCACTGTCGGAGGGGCAGTACTGATGGAGCGCTGCACTGTCGAGGGGCGGTACTGAGGGAGCGCTGCACTGTCGGAGGGGCGGTACTGAGGGAGCGCCGCACTTTCGGAGGGGCAGTACTGAGGGAGCGCTGCACGGTCGAGGGGCGGTACTGAGGGAGCGCCGCACTGTCAGAGGGCCTATACTGAGGGAGCGCTGCACTGTCGGAGGGACAGTACTTAGGGAGCGCCGCACTTTCGGAGGGGCAGTACTGAGGGAGGGCCACACTGTCGGAGGGACACTACTGAGGGAGCACTGCACAGTCGGAGAGATAGTACTGAGGGAGCGCCGCACTGTCGGAGGGGCAGTACTGAGGGAGCGCTGCACTGTCAGAGGGGCAGTACTGAGGGAGCGCTGCACTGTCAGAGGGGCAGTACTGAGGGAGTGCTGCACTGTCGGAGGGGCAGTACTGAGGGAGCGCTGCACTGTAAGGAGGGGCAGTACTGAGGGAGCGCCGCACTGTCGGAGGGGCAGTACTGAGGGAGTGCTGCACTGTCGGAGGGGCAGTACTGAGGGTGTGCTGCACTGTCGGAGGGGCAGTACTGAGGGTGTGCTGCACTGTAAGGAGGGGCAGTACTGAGGGAGCGCCGCACTGTCGGAGGGGCAGTACTGAGGGAGCGCTGCACTGTCAGAGGGGCAGTACTGAGGGAGTGCTGCACTGTCGGAGGGGCAGTACTGAGGGTGTGCTGCACTGTAAGGAGGGGCAGTACTGAGGGAGCGCCGCACTGTCGGAGGGGCAGTACTGAGGGAGCGCTGCACTGTCAGAGGGGCAGTACTGAGGGAGTGCTGCACTGTCGGAGGGACAGTACTGAGGGAGTGCTGCACTGTCGGAGGGGCAGTACTGAGGGAGCGCCGCACTGTCGGAGGGACAGTACTGAGGGAGTGCTGCACTGTCGGAGGGGCAGTACTGAGCGAGCGCTACACTGTCGGAGGAGCAGTACTGAAGGCGCGCTGCACTGTCAGAGGGGCAGTACTGAGGGAGCGCTGCACTGTCGGAGGGGCAGTACTGAAGAAGCGCTGCACTGTCAGAGGGGCAGTACTGAGCGAGCGTCGCACTGTCGGAGGGGTAGTACTGAGGGAGCACCGCACTGTCGGAGGGGTGGTACTGAGAGAGCGCGGCACTGTCGGAGGGGCGGTACTGAGGGAGCGCCGCACTGTCGGAGGGGCGGTACTGAGGGAGGGCCGCACTGTCGGAGGGGCGGTACTGAGGGAGCGCCGCACTGTCGGAGGGGCAGTACTGAGGGAGCGCTGCACTGTCGGAGGGTCAATACTGAGGGTGCGCTGCACTGTCGGAGGGGCAGTACTGAGAGAGCGCTGCACTGTCCGAGGGGCAGTACTGAGGGAGCGCTGCACTGTCGAGGGGCGGTACTGAGGGAGCGCTGCACTGTCGGAGGGGCGGTAAACATAAACATAGAAACATAGAATCTAGGAGCAGGAGTAGGCCATTCGGCCCGTCGAGCCTGCACCACCATTCAATACGATCATGGCTGATCATTCAAATCCAGTACCCTGTCCCTGCTTTAATCCCCACAGTACACATATCCCACCCGACCGCCGTAACCCCACGTATTTAATTCCCCCTAACATATCCCATCCTATCCCCATAACCCCACATATTTAATCCCCCCCTAACACTAAGGGTCAATTTATCATAGCCCAATCAACCTAACCCGCACATTTTTGGACAGTGGGAGGAAACCGGAGCACCCGGAGGAAACCCACGCAGACACGGGGAGAATGTGCAAACTCCACACAGACAGTCACCCGAGGTCAGATTCGAACCCGGGTCTCTGGCGCTGTGAGGCACCAGTGCTAACCACTATGCCACCGTGTTGGGTACTGAGGGAGCGCCGCACTGTCGGAGGGACAGTACTGAGGGAGCGCTGCACTGTCGAGGGGCGGTACTGAGGGAGCGCCGCACTTTCGGAGGGGCAGTACTGAGGGAGGGCCACACTGTTGGAGGGACAGTTCTGAGGGAGCACTGCACAGTCAGAGAGACAGTACTGAGGGAGCGCCGCACTGTCGGAGGGGCAGTACTGAGGGAGCGCTGCACTGTCGGAGGGGCAGTACTGAGGGAGCGCCGCACTGACGGAGGGGCAGTACTGAGGGTGCGCTGCACTGTCGGAGGGGCAGTACTGAGAGAGCGCTGCACTGTCGGAGGGGCAGTACTGAGGGAGCGCTGCACTGTCGTAGGGGCAATACTGGGAGAGCACTGCACTGTTGGACGGGCAGTACTGAGAGAGCACTGCACTGTTGGAGGGGCAATACTGAGGGAGCGCCGCACTGTCGGAGGGGCAGTACTGAGGGAGCGCCGCACTGTCGGAGGGGCAGTACTGAGGGAGCGCTGCACTGTCGGAGGGGCAGTTCTGAGGGAGCGCCGCACAGTCGGAGGGGCAGTACTGTGGGAGTGCCGCACTGTCAGAGGGGCAGTACTGAGGGAGCGCTGCACTGTCGTAGGGGCAGTACTGAGGGAGCGCCGCACTGTCGGAGGGGCAGTACTGAGAGAGCACTGCACTGTCGGAGGGGCAATACTGAAGGAGCGCTGCACTGTGAGAGGGGCAGTACTGAGAGAGCACTGCACTGTCGGAGGGGGAATACTGAGGGAGCGCCGCACTGTCGGAGGGGCAGTACTGAGGGAGCGCCGCACTGTCGGAGGGGCAGTACTGAGGGAGCGCTGCACTGTCGGAGGGTCAATACTGAGGGAGCGCTGCACTGTCGGAGGGGCAGTACTGAGGGAGGGCCACACTGTCGGAGGGGCAGTACTGAGGGAGGGCCACACTGTCGGAGGGACACTACTGAGGGAGCACTGCACAGTCGGAGAGACAGTACTGAGGGAGCGCCGCACTGTCGGAGGGGCAGTACTGAGGGAGCGCTGCACTGTCGGAGGGGCAGTACTGAGGGAGCGCCGGACTGACGGAGGGGCAGTATTGAGGGTGTGCTGCACTGTCGGAGGGGCAGTACTAAGGGAGCGCTGCACTGTCGGAGGGGCAGTACTGAGGGAGCGCCGCACTGTCGGAGGGGCAGTACTGAGGGTGCGCTGCACTGTCGGAGGGGCAGCACTGAGGGAGCGCTGCACTGTCGTAGGGGCAATACTGAGCGAGCACTGCACTGTCGGAGGGGCAGTACTGAGAGAGCACTGCACTGTCGGAGGGGCATACTGAAGGAGCGCTTCACTGTCAGAGGGGCAGTACTGAGAGAGCACTGCACTGTCGGAGGGGCAATACTGAGGGAGCGCCGCACTGTCGGAGGGGCAGTACTGAGGGAGCGCCGCACTGTCGGAGGGGCAGTACTGAGGGAGCGCTGCACTGTCGGAGGGTCAATACTGAGGGTGCGCTGCACTGTCGGAGGGGCAGTACTGAGAGAGCGCTGCACTGTCCGAGGGGCAGTACTGAGGGAGCGCTGCACTGTCGAGGGGCGGTACTGAGGGAGCGCTGCACTGTCGGAGGGGCGGTACTGAGGGAGCGCCGCACTGTCGGAGGGGCAGTACTGAGGGAGCGCTGCACTGTCAAGGGGCGGTACTGAGGGAGCGCCGCACTGTCAGAGGGCCTATACTGAGGGAGCGCTGCACTGTCGGAGGGACAGTACTGAGGGAGCGCCGCACTTTCGGAGGGGCAGTACTGAGGGAGCGCCGCACTGTCGGAGGGGCAGTACTGAGGGAGGGCCGCACTGTCGGAGGGGCAGTACTGAGGGAGCACTGCACTGTCGGAGGGGCAGTACTGAGGGAGCGCTGCACTGTCGGAGGGACGGTATTGAGCGAGCGCCGCACTGTCGGAGGGACGGTACTGAGGGAGCGCCGCACTGTCGGAGGGGCGGTACTGAGGGAGCGCCGCACTGTCGGAGGGGCGGTACTGAGAGAGCGCGGCACTGTCGGAGGGGCGGTACTGAGGGAGCGCCGCACTGTCAGAGGGGCGGTACTGATGGAGCGCCGCACTGTCGGAGGGGCGGTACTGAGGGAGCGCCTCACTGTCGGAGGGGCGGTACTGAGGGAGCGCCGCACTGTCGGAGGGGCGGTACTGAGGGAGCGCCGCACTGTCAGAGGGGCAGTACTGAGGGAGGGCCGCACTGTCGGAGGGGCAGTACTGACGGAGCGCTGCACTGTCGGAGGGGCAGTACTGAGTGAGCGCCGCACTGTCAGAGGGCCTATACTGAGGGAGCGCTGCACTGTCGGAGGGGCAGTACTGAGGGAGCGCTGCACTGTCGGAGGGTCAGTAATGAGGGAGCGCTGCACTGTCGGAGGGACAGTACTGAGGGAGCTCCGCACTGTCGGAGGGGCACTACTGAGGGAGCGCCGCACTGTCGGTGGGGCAGTACTGAGGGAGCGCTGCACTGTTGGAGGGGCAGTACTGAGGGAGCGCCCACTGTCGGAGGGTCAGTACTGAGAGAGCACCTCACTGTCGGAGGGGCAGCACTGAGGGAGGGCTGCACTGTCGGAGGGGCAATACTGAGAGAGCGCTGCATTGTCTGAGGGGCAGTACTGAGGGAGCACCGCACTGTCGGAGAGTCAGTACTGAGGGAGCGCTTCACTGTCAGAGGGGCAGTACTGAGGGAGCGCCGCACTGTCGGAGGGCCAGTGCTGAGGGAGCACTGCACTGTCGGAGGGTCAGTGCTGAGAGAGCGCCGCACAGTCGGAGGGGCTGCACTGAGGGAGTGCTGCAGTGTCAAGGGTCAGTACTGAGGGAGTGCTGCACTGTTGGAGGGGCAGTGCTGAGGGAGAGCCGCACTGTCGGAGGGTCAGTACTGAGGGACCGCCGCACTGTCGGAGGGACAGTAATGAGGGTGCGCCGTACTGTCGGAGGGACAGTACTGAGGGAGCGCTGCACTGTCGGAGGGACAGTACTGAGGGAGCGCTGCACTGTCGGAGGGGCAGTACTGAGGGAGCGCTGCACTGTCGGAGGGACAGTACTGAGGGAGCGCTGCACTGTCGGAGGGGCAGTATTGAGGGAGCGCTGCACTGTCGGATGGTCAGTACTGAGGGAGCACTGCACTGTCGGAGGGACAGTACTGAGGGAGCGCCGCACTGTCGGAGGGGCAGTCCTGAGGGAGCGCCGCACTGTCGGAGGGGCAGTACTGAGGGAGCGCTGCACTGTCGGAGGGTCAATACTGAGGGAGCGCTGCACTGTCGGAGGGGCAGTACTGAGAGAGCGCTGCACTGTCGGAGGGGCAGTACTGAGGGAGCGCTGCACTGTCGAGGGGCGGTACTGAGGGAGCGCTGCACTGTCGGAGGGGCGGTACTGAGGGAGCGCCACACTGTCGGAGGGGCAGTACTGAGGGAGCGCTGCACTGTCGAGGGGCGGTACTGAGGGAGCGCCGCACTGTCAGAGGGCCTATACTGAGGGAGCGCTGCACTGTCGGAGGGACAGTACTTAGGGAGCGCCGCACTTTCGGAGGGGCAGTACTGAGGGAGGGCCACACTGTCGGAGGGACAGTACTGAGGGAGCACTGCACAGTCGGAGAGACAGTACTGAGGGAGCGCCGCACTGTCGGAGGGGCAGTACTGAGGGAGCGCCGCACTGTCGGAGGGGCAGTACTGAGGGAGCGCTGCACTGTCGGAGGGGCAGTACTGAGGGAGCGCCGCACTGACGGAGGGGCAGTACTGAGGGTGCGCTGCACTGTCGGAGGGGCAGTACTGAGGGAGCGCTGCACTGTCGTAGGGGCAATACTGGGAGAGCACTGCACTGTTGGAGGGGCTGTACTGAGAGAGCACTGCACTGTCGGAGGGGCAATACTGAGGGAGCGCCGCACTGTCGGAGGGGCGGTACTGAGGGAGCGTTGCACTGTCGGAGAGTCAATACTGAGGGAGCGCTGCACTGTCGGATAGTCAGTACTGAGGGAGCGCTGCACTGTCAGAGGGGCAGTACTGAGGGAGCGCCGCACTATCGGAGGGACAGTACTGAGGGAGTGCTGCACTGTCGGAGGGGCAGTACTGAGCGAGCGCTACACTGTCGGAGGGGCAGTACTGAAGGAGCGCTGCACTGTCAGAGGGGCAGTACTGAGGGAGCGCTGCACTGTCGGAGGGGCAGTACTGAAGGAGCGCTGCACTGTCAGAGGGGCAGTACTGAGGGAGCGTCGCACTGTCGGAGGGGTAGTACTGAGGGAGCGCCGCACTGTCGGAGGGGTGGTACTGAGAGAGCGCGGCACTGTCGGAGGGGCGGTACTGAGGGAGCGCCGCACTGTCGGAGGGGCGGTACTGAGGGAGGGCCGCACTGTCGGAGGGGCGGTACTGAGGGAGCGCTGCACTGTCGGAGGGGCAGTACTGAAGGAGCGCAGCACTGTCGGAGGGGCAGTACTGAGGGAGCGCTGCACTGTCGGAGGGGCAGTACTGAGGGAGGGCCGCACTGTCCGAGGGGCAGTACTGAGGGAGCGCTGCACTGTCGGAGGGGCAGTACTGAGGGAGCTCCGCACTGACAGAGGGGCAGTACTGAGGGTGTGCTGCACTGTCGGAGGGGCAGTACTGAGGGAGCGCTGCACTGTCGGAGATGCAGTACTGAGGGAGCGCCGCACTGTCGGAGGGGCAGTACTGAGGGTGCGCTGCACTGTCGGAGGGGCAGCACTGAGGGAGCGCTGCACTGTCGTAGGGGCAATACTGACCGAGCACTGCACTGTCGGAGGGGCAGTACTGAGAGAGCACTGCACTGTCGGAGGGGCATACTTAAGGAGCGCTTCACTGTCAGAGGGGCAGTACTGAGAGAGCACTGCACTGTCGGAGGGGCAATACTGAGGGAGCGCCGCACTGTCGGAGGGGCAGTACTGAGGGAGTGCCGCACTGTCGGAGGGGCAGTACTGAGGGAGCGCCGCACTGTCGGAGGGTCAATACTGAGGGTGCGCTGCACTGTCGGAGGGGCAGTACTGAGAGAGCGCTGCACTGTCCGAGGTGCAGTACTGAGGGAGCGCTGCACTGTCGAGGGGCGGTACTGAGGGAGCGCTGCACTGTCGGAGGGGCGGTACTGAGGGAGCGCCGCACTGTCGGAGGGACAGTACTGAGGGAGCGCTGCACTGTCGAGGGGCGGTACTGAGGGAGCGCCGCACTGTCAGAGGGCCTATACTGAGGGAGCGCTGCACTGTCGGAGGGACAGTACTTAGGGAGCGCCGCACTTTCGGAGGGGCAGTACTGAGGGAGGGCCACACTGTCGGAGGGGCAGTACTGAGGGAGCGCCGCACTGACGGAGGGGCAGTACTGAGGGTGCGCTGCACTGTCGGAGGGGCAGTACTGAGGGAGCGCTGCACTGTCGGAGGGGCAGTACTGAGGGAGCGCCGCACTGTCGGAGGGGCAGTACTGAGGGAGCGCCGCACTGTCAGAGGGGCAGTACTGAGGGAGCGCTGCACTGTCGTAGGGGCAGTACTGAGGGAGCGCCGCACTGTCGGAGGGGCAGTACTGAGAGAGCACTGCACTGTCGGAGGGGCAATACTGAAGGAGCGCTGCACTGTGAGAGGGGCAGTACTGAGAGAGCGCTGCACTGTCGGAGGGGCAATACTGAGGGAGCGCCGCACTGTCGGAGGGGCAGTACTGAGGGAGCGCCGCACTGTCGGAGGGGCAGTACTGAGGGAGCGCTGCACTGTCGGAGGGGCAGTACTGAGGGAGGGCCACACTGTCGGAGGGGCAGTACTGAGGGAGGGCCACACTGTCGGAGGGACACTACTGAGGGAGCACTGCACAGTCGGAGAGACAGTACTGAGGGAGCGCCGCACTGTCGGAGGGGCAGTACTGAGGGAGCGCTGCACTGTCGGAGGGGCAGTACTGAGGGAGCGCTGCACTGACGGAGGGGCAGTACTGAGGGTGTGCTGCACTGTCGGAGGGGCAGTACTGAGGGAGCGCTGCACTGTCGGAGGGGCAGTACTGAGGGAGCGCCGCACTGTCGGAGGGGCAGTACTGAGGGTGCGCTGCACTGTCGGAGGGGCAGCACTGAGGGAGCGCTGCACTGTCGTAGGGGCAATACTGAGCGAGCACTGCACTGTCGGAGGGGCAGTACTGAGAGAGCACTGCACTGTCGGAGGGGCATACTGAAGGAGCGCTTCACTGTCAGAGGGGCAGTACTGAGAGAGCACTGCACTGTCGGAGGGGCAATACTGAGGGAGCGCCGCACTGTCGGAGGGGCAGTACTGAGGGAGCGCCGCACTGTCGGAGGGGCAGTACTGAGGGAGCGCTGCACTGTCGGAGGGTCAATACTGAGGGTGCGCTGCACTGTCGGAGGGGCAGTACTGAGAGAGCGCTGCACTGTCCGAGGGGCAGTACTGAGGGAGCGCTGCACTGTCGAGGGGCGGTACTGAGGGAGCGCTGCACTGTCGGAGGGGCAGTACTGAGGGAGCGCTGCACTGTCGAGGGGCGGTACTGAGGGAGCGCCGCACTGTCAGAGGGCCTATACTGAGGGAGCGCTGCACTGTCGGAGGGACAGTACTTAGGGAGCGCCGCACTTTCGGAGGGGCAGTACTGAGGGAGGGCCACACTGTTGGAGGGACAGTACTGAGGGAGCACTGCACAGTCAGAGAGACAGTACTGAGGGAGCGCCGCACTGTCGGAGGGGCAGTACTGAGGGAGCGCTGCACTGTCGGAGGGGCAGTACTGAGGGAGCGCCGCACTGACGGAGGGGCAGTACTGAGGGTGCGCTGCACTGTCGGAGGGGCATTACTGAGAGAGCGCTGCACTGTCGGAGGGGCAGTACTGAGGGAGCGCTGCACTGTCGTAGGGGCAATACTGGGAGAGCACTGCACTCTCGGAGGGGCAGTACTGAGGGAGCGCCGCACTGTCGGAGGGGCAGTACTGAGGGTGCGCTGCACTGTCGGAGGGGCAGTACTGGGGGAGCGCTGCACTATCGTAGGGGCAATACTGAGCGATCACTGCACTGTCGGAGGGGCAGTACTGAGAGAGCACTGCACTGTCGGAGGGGCATACTGAAGGAGCGCTTCACTGTCAGAGGGGCAGTACCAAGAGAGCACTGCACTGTCGGAGGGGCAGTACTGAGGGAGCGTCGCACTGTCGGAGGGGTAGTACTGAGGGAGCGCCGCACTGTCGGAGGGGCGGTACTGAGAGAGCGCGGCACTGTCGGAGGGGCGGTACTGAGGGAGCGCCGCACTGTCGGAGGGGCGGTACTGAGGGAGCGCCGCACTGTCGGAGGGGCGGTACTGAGGGAGCGCCTCACTGTCGGAGGGGCGGTACTGAGGGAGCGCCGCACTGTCGGAGTGGCGGTACTGAGGGAGGGCCGCACTGTCGGAGGGGCGGTACTGAGGGAGCGCTGCACTGTCGGAGGGGCAGTACTGAGGGAGCGCTGCACTGTCGGAGGGGCAGTACTGAGGGAGCGCTGCACTGTCGGAGGGGCAGTACTGAGGGAGGGCCGCACTGTCAGAGGGGCAGTCCTGAGGGAGCGCTGCACTGTCGGAGGGGCAGTACTGAGGGAGCACTGCACTGTCGGAGGGGCAGTACTGAGGGAGCGCCGCCCTGTCAGAGGGCCTATACTGAGGGAGCGCTGCACTGTCGGAGGGGCAGTACTGAGGGAGCGCTGCACTGTCGGAGGGGCAGTACTGAGGGAGCGCCGCACTGTCGGAGGGGCGGTACTGAGGGAGCGCCTCACTGTCGGAGGCGCGGTACTGAGGGAGTGCCGCACTGTCGGAGGGGCGGTACTGAGGAAGCGCCGCACTGTCGGAGGGGCGGTACTGACGGAGCGCTGCACTGTCGGAGAGTCAGTACTGAGGGAGCGCCGCACTGTCGGAGGGTCAGTGCTGAGAGAGCGCCGCACAGTCGGAGGGGCTGTACTGAGGGAGTGCTGCACTGTCAAGGGTCAGTACTGGGGGAGCGCTGCACTATCGTAGGGGCAATACTGAGCGATCACTGCACTGTCGGAGGGGCAGTACTGAGAGAGCACTGCACTGTCGGAGGGGCATACTGAAGGAGCGCTTCACTGTCAGAGGGGCAGTACCAAGAGAGCACTGCACTGTCGGAGGGGCAGTACTGAGGGAGCGTCGCACTGTCGGAGGGGTAGTACTGAGGGAGCGCCGCACTGTCGGAGGGGCGGTACTGAGAGAGCGCGGCACTGTCGGAGGGGCGGTACTGAGGGAGCGCCGCACTGTCGGAGGGGCGGTACTGAGGGAGCGCCGCACTGTCGGAGGGGCGGTACTGAGGGAGCGCCTCACTGTCGGAGGGGCGGTACTGAGGGAGCGCCGCACTGTCGGAGTGGCGGTACTGAGGGAGGGCCGCACTGTCGGAGGGGCGGTACTGAGGGAGCGCTGCACTGTCGGAGGGGCAGTGCTGAGGGAGCGCTGCACTGTCGGAGGGGCAGTACTGAGGGAGCGCTGCACTGTCGGAGGGGCAGTACTGAGGGAGGGCCGCACTGTCAGAGCGGCAGTCCTGAGGGAGCGCTGCACTGTCGGAGGGGCAGTACTGAGGGAGCACTGTACTGTCGGAGGGGCAGTACTGAGGGAGCGCCGCCCTGTCAGAGGGCCTATACTGAGGGAGCGCTGCACTGTCGGAGGGGCAGTACTGAGGGAGCGCTGCACTGTCGGAGGGGCAGTACTGAGGGAGCGCCGCACTGTCGGAGGGGCGGTACTGAGGGAGCGCCTCACTGTCGGAGGCGCGGTACTGAGGGAGTGCCGCACTGTCGGAGGGGCGGTACTGAGGAAGCGCCGCACTGTCGGAGGGGCGGTACTGACGGAGCGCTGCACTGTCGGAGAGTCAGTACTGAGGGAGCGCCGCACTGTCGGAGGGTCAGTGCTGAGAGAGCGCCGCACAGTCGGAGGGGCTGTACTGAGGGAGTGCTGCACTGTCAAGGGTCAGTACTGAGGGAGTGCTGCACTGTTGGAGGGGCAGTGCTGAGGGAGAGCCGCACTGTCGGAGGGACAGTACTGAGAGAGCGCTGCACTGTCGGAGGGGCAGTACTGAGGGAGCGCTGCACTGTCGGAGGGGCGGTACTGAGGGAGCGCCGCACTGTCAGAGGGCCTATACTGAGGGAGCGCTGCACTGTCTGAGGGGCAGTATTGAGGGAGCGCTGCACTGTCGGAGGGTCAGTACTGAGGGAGCACTGCACTGTCGGAGGGACAGTACTGAGGGAGCGCCGCACTGTCGGAGAGTCAGTACTGAGGGAGCGCTTCACTGTCAGAGGGGCAGTACTGAGGGAGCGCCGCACTGTCGGAGGGCCAGTGCTGAGGGAGCACTGCACTGTCGGAGGGGCAGTACTGAGGGAGTGCTGCAGTGTCAAGGGTCAGTAATGAGGGAGTGCTGCACTGTTGGAGGGGCAGTGCTGAGGGAGAGCCGCACTGTCGGATGGTCAGTACTGAGGGAGCGCCGCACTGTCGGAGGGACAGTACTGAGGGTGCGCCGTACTGTCGGAGGGACAGTAATGAGGGAGCGCTGCACTGTCGGAGGGGCAGTACTGAGGGAGCGCTGCACTGTCGGAGGGGCGGTACTGAGGGAGCGCCGCACTGTCAGAGGGCCGATAATGAGGGAGCGCTGCACTGTCGGAGGGGCAGTATTGAGGGAGCGCTGCACTGTCGGAGAACAGTACTGAGGGAGCACTGCACTGTCGGAGGGGCAGTACTGAGGGGGAGCCGCACTGTCGGAGGGGCAGTACTGAGGGAGCGCTGCACTGTCGGAGAGGCAGTACTGAGGGAGCGCCGCACTGTCGGAGGGGCAGTACTGAGGCACCGGTGCGCTGCACTGTCGGAGGGGCAGTACTGAGGGAGCGCTGCACTGTCGTAGGGGCAATACTGTACGAGCACTGCACTGTCGGAGGGGCAGTACTGAGGGAGCGCTGCACTGTCGGAGGGGCAGTACTGAGGGAGCGCTGCACTGTCGGAGGGACAGTACTGAGGGAGCGCTGCACTGTCGTAGGGGCAATACTGTGCGAGCACTGCACTGTCGGAGGGGCAGTACTGAGGGAGCGCTGCACTGTCGGAGGGGCAGTACTGAGGGAGCGCTGCACTGTCGGAGGGACAGTACTGAGGGAGCGCTGCACTGTCAGAGGGGCAGTACTGAGAGAGCACTGCACTGTTGGAGGGGCAATACTGAGGGAGCGCCGCACTGTCGGAGGGACAGTACTGAGGGAGCGCTGCACTGTCGGAGGGGCAGTACTGAGGGAGTGCTGCACTGTCGAGGGGCAGTACTGAGGGAGCGCTGGACTGTCGGAGGGTCAGTACTGAGGGAGCGCCGCACTGTCGGAGGTGCCATCTTTCGGATGTGACATTAAACCGAGTCCCCGTCTGTTCTCTCAGGTGGACATAAAAGATCCCATGGCACTATTTCAAAGAAGAGCAGGGGAGTTATCCTCGGTGTCCTGCCCAATATTTATCCCTCAAGTAACATCACTAAAACAGATTACTGGTCATTATCACATTGCTGTTTGTGGGAGCTTGCTGTGCGCAAATTGGCTGCCATGTTTCCTACATTACAACAGTGACTACATTTTTTTTTAAAGTACTTCATTGGCTGCAAAGCGCTTTGGGACGTCCTGAGGTGGTGGAAGGTGTTGTGGAACTGAAAGTCTGTATATTGAGAAACACGATAAATGGATGAACCTGAGCGACAGTTTAAACTGCTCCTTCCTCACCAGACCCAATCATATAGGCTGCCAACTGAAGAGGAATTGTTCTCTACCCCGTGCGGTTCAGGGGGAGGAACACTCGGGGACTCTGTTACTGAATAAACCAGAGACTGAAACTCTGCTCAATGCGAGATCTTTATAGCTGCAGTTCCCGGGGGAGCCACTGGTTGGCAGCACCACTCTGGGTCCAATCACTCGTATTGAGCACCAGCTTCAGTTCATGTAAGCCCTATTGTGGTGGAGCCCCTGAAACCGTCTCGCAGACCCCTAGGGGCTGCGGACCACCGGTTCAGAACCCCTGCTTTAGGAAAGGAAACCTGCTGTCCTTACCCGGTCTGGCCTGTAGGTGACTCCAGACCCACAGCAATGTGGTTGACTCAACTACCCTCGAGTGGCCCAGCAAGGTGTTGTATCAAAACTGTTATCTGCAGCGGTTCAAGAAGTCCCAGCACCTTCTCAGGGCAATTAAAGATGGGCAATACATGCCGGCCTTGCCAGCGGCGCCCACATCCCGAGAATGAATTGAATAGTGTCCATTAAAGCAGGCTCCTCAGTCCCTGAGCTGTGCTGTGGGGCTGGAACGCCAGCTCCTCCCATGTACTGTGTGGGTAGCTCAGCGTGGCCTTGTCTGGGGCAGTGTTTGCCCTCAGCTGATGCACAGCCCAGGAAAACTGGAGAAAAGGGGGGCGCGAGGAAATAACCAGAGGGGAGGGAGAGGGCTTCAAAGCACATTTTTGAAAAGGAGCAAGCTGCAAGTGTATATAATATACACTTAAAATAAATAGGATCTGCTCAGTGACTGCCAGAGAAAAAAAGAACCTTTATTAGTCTCAATTACAGAAGTGTTTGATTTTGATTTCACAACTGTTTGGTGATGATGATGTTGCATCAAGGCTTGGAATAGTGCGTACTGTTCTAGTCACCTTACTGAGGGTCAGCAGGAGGACACAGACGGGTTAGGAGGGACAGCACACAGGTCAGAGACAGCGAGAGCACGCAGGTCAATGGTGAAGGGTCAAAGGGCACTTGGTGCGTAGATACACGGATTAAATGGAGCAGTGTAAAGAGATAAGGCCATAAAAAGGACAAGGGAATCCTTGGCTTGTATTTAGAGGCACAGAACACTAACCAGGATGGCATGTTGGACGAACTAGACCACAGTTAGAGTATTATGTAAAGTTTAGGTGGCCCCTAACAACAACTTGCATTTATATAGCCCCTTTAACGTAGCAAAATGTCCCAGGGTGCTTCACAGGAATATCATCAAACAAAATTTGACACCGAGCCACATAAAGAGGTATTAGGACAGCTGACCAAAAGCTTGGTTAAAGAGGTAGGTTTTAAGGAACGTCTTAAAGGAGGAACAGGAGGAGGCCATCTTGGTGATCTAACTCCAGATACCCACCTTTGGCCCATATCCCTTAATACCTTTAGTTAACAAAAAGCTATCAATCTCAGATTTAAAATTAACAATTGATCTGGCATCAGTTGCCGTTTGTGGAAGAGAGTTCCAAACTTCTACCACCCTTAGTGTGTCGAAGTGTTTCCTAATTTCACTCCTGAAAGGTCTGGCTCTAATTTTTAGATTATGCCCCCTAGTCCTAGAATCCCCAACCAGTGGAAATAGTTTCTCTCTATCTACCCTATCTGCTCCCCTTAATATCTTGAAAACTTCGATCAGATCACCCCTTAACCTTCTAAATTCTTGGGAATACAACTCTAATTTGTGTAATCTCTCCTCGTAATTTAACCCCTGGAGTCCGGGTATCATTCTGGTAAACCTACGCTGCACTCCCTCCAAGGCCAATATATCCTTCCTAAGGTGTGGTGCCCAGAACTGCTCACAGTGCTCCAGGTGTGGTCTAACCAGGGTTTTGTACAGCTGCAGCATAACTTCTACCCCCTTGTATTCTAGTCCTCTAGATATAAAGGCCAGCATCCCATTGGCCTTTTTGATTATTTTCTGTACCTGTTCATGACACTTTAATGATCTTTGTACCTGGACCCCCAAGTCTCTTTGGACATCCACTGTTTTTAGCTTTTCACCATTTAGAAAGTACCCTGTTCTATCCTTTTTAGGTCCAAAGTGGATGACCTCACATTTGCCTACATAAGGAGAGAGATGTTTAGGGAGGGAATTCCAGAGTTTAGGCCCTCAGCAGCTGAAGGCACGGCCACCAATGGTGGAGCGATTATAATCAGGGATGCTCAAGAGGGCAGAATTAGAGGAGCGCAGATATCTCGGGCGGTTGTGGGGCTGGAGGAGATTACAGAGATAGGGAGGGGCGAGGCCGTGGGGGGATTTGAATTCTGAAATCGAGGCGTTACCGGACCGAGAGTCAATGTAGGTCAGCGAGCACAGGGGGTGATGGGTGAACGGGACTGGGTGTGAGTTAGGACACGGGGGGGGGGTGGGTGAACGGGACTGGGTGTGAGTTAGGACACGGGGGGGGGGTGGGTGAACGGGACTGGGTGTGAGTTAGGACACGGGGGGGGGAGGGGTGAACGGGACTTGGTGTGAGTTAGGACACGGGGTGGGTGAACGGGACTGGGTGTGAGTTAGGACACGGGGTGGGTGAACGGGACTGGGTGTGAGTTAGGACACGGGGGTGATGGGTGAACGGGACTCGGTGTGAGTTAGGACACGGGCAGCAGAGTGTTGGATGAGCTGGAGTTTACGGAGTTACTTGAGTTCGTGGTTGAAGCAGAGATGATATCAATATTTAAAATGTGTTAGATCGGCAATGGAAGGAAAGTATAATAAAGGGATGGGGCGCAGGGCCTGTTTACGTGTAATTCTCGGTCATGCTGAGTGATGCTCTATGATGATCACTCGTCCGCCCTACAATGCCACCATTCTCCTCCTGGTTTGCTTCTGGAGCGCGACACGGAACACTGCCACGGCAAAATCAACGTCCGCTTGTGAGATGCACATCGAAGGGTTCATCCGAAACGTCTGCAAGTAATGAGCAAGAGTGTGTGTGAGAGTGGCAGAGTGTAGGTACAGCACGGGTTAGATACAGAGTAAAGCTCCCTCTACACTGTCCCATCAAACACTCCCAGGGCAGGTACAGCACGGGGTAGATACAGAGTAAAGCTCCCTCTTCACTGTCCCATCAAACACTCCCAGGGCAGGTACAGCATGGGTTAGATACAGAGTAAAGCTCCCTCTACACTATCCCATCAAACACTCCCAGGGCAGGTACAGCACAGGTTAGATACAGAGTAAAGCTCCCTCTACACTGTCCCCATCAAACACTCCCAGGGCAGGTACAGCACAGGTTAGATACAGAGTAAAGCTCCCTCTACACTGTCCCATCCAACACTCCCAGGGCAGGTACAGCACGATATGATACAGAGTAAAGCTCCCTCTACATTGTCCCATCAAACACACCCAGGGCAGGTACAGCACGGGTTAGATACAGAGTAAAGCTCCCTCTACACTGTCACATCAAACACTCCCAGGGCAGGTACAGCATGGGTTAGATACAGAGTAAAGCTCCCTCTACACTGTAACATCAAACACTCCCAGGGCAGGTACAGCACGGGTTAGATACAGAGTAAAGCTCCTTCTACACTGTCCCATCAAACACTCTCAGGGCAGGAACAGCACGGGTTAGATACAGAGTAAAGCTCCCTTTGCACTGTCCCATCAAACACTCCCAGGGCAGGTACAGCATGGGTTAGATACAGAGTAAAGCTCCCTCTACACTGTCCCATCAAACAATTCCAGGGCAGGTACAGCATGGGTTAGATACAGAGTAAAGCTCCCTCTACACCGTCCCATCAAACCCTCCCAGGGCAGGTACAGCGCAGTTAGATACAGAGTAAAGCTCCCTCTACACTGTCCCATCAAATACTCCCAGGGCAGGGACAGCACGTGTTAGACACAGAGTTAAGCTCCCTCTACACTGTCCCATCAAACACACCCAGGGCAGGTACAACACGGGTTAGATACAGAGTAAATCTCCCTCTACACTGTCCCATCAAACACTCCCAGGGCA
Source organism: Squalus acanthias (assembly GCA_030390025.1). Taxonomy (NCBI): domain Eukaryota; kingdom Metazoa; phylum Chordata; class Chondrichthyes; order Squaliformes; family Squalidae; genus Squalus; species Squalus acanthias. Next base: position 240,364 of record JASTWF010000413.1, read on the forward strand.
GGTACAGCACGGGTTAGATACAGAGTAAAGCTCCCTCTACACTGTCCCATAACACACTCCGAGGGCAGGTACAGCACGGGTTAGATACAGAGTAAAGCTCCCTCTACACTGTCCCATCAAACACTCCCAGGGCAGGTACAGCACGGGTTAGATACAGAGTAAAGCTCCCTCTACACTGTCCCATAACACACTCCCAGGGCAGGTACAGCACGGGTTAGATACAGAGTAAAGCTCCCTCTGCACTGTCCCATAACACACTCCCAGGGCAGGTACAGCACGGGTTAGATACAGAGTAAAGCTCCCTCTGCACTGTCCCATAACACACTCCCAGGGCAGGTACAGCACGGGTTAGATACGCCAGCTCATTAAATATATTTAAGAGGGAATTAGATATATTTCTACAGGCAAAAGGGGTTAAGGGTTACGGAGAGAAGGCGGGGACGGGATACTGAATTGGAGGATCAGCCATGATCTCATTAAATGGCGGAGCAGGCTCGAAGGGCCGGATGGCCTACTCCTGCTCCTATCTTCTATGTATCTATGTATCTATGTAGATACAGAGTAAAGCTCCCTCTACACTGTCCCATCAAACACTCCCAGGGCAGGTACAGCACGGGGTTAGATACAGAGTAAAGCTCCCTCTACACTGTCCCATCAAACACTCCCAGGGCAGGTACAGCACGTGTTAGATACAGAGTAAAGCTCCCTCTACACTGTCCCCATCAAACACACCCAGGGCAGGTACAGCACGTGTTAGATACAGAGTAAAGCTCCCTCTACACTGTCCCCATCAAACACTCCCGGGGCAGGTACAGCACCTGTTAGATACAGAGTAACGCTCCCACTACACAGTCCCATCAAACACTCCCAGGGCAGGTACAGCACGGGGTTAGATACAAAGTAAAGCTCCCTCTACACTGTCCCATCAAACACTCCCAGGACAGATACAGCACAGGTTAGATACAGAGTAAAGCTCCCTCTACACTGTCCCATCAAACACTCCCGGGGCAGGTACAGCACGGGTTAGATACAGAGTAAAGCTCCCTCTACACTGACCCATCAAACACTCCCAGGGCAGGTACAGCACGGGTTAGATACAGAGTAAAGCTCCCTCTACACTGTCCCATCAAACACTCCCAGGGCAGGTACAGCACGGGTTAGATACAGAGTAAAGCTCCCTCTACACTGTCCCATCAAACACTCCCAGGGCAGGTACAGCACGGGTTAGATACAGAGTAAAGCTCCCTCTACACTGTCCCATCAAACACTCCCAGGGCAGGTACAGCACGGGTTAGATACAGAGTAAAGCTCCCTCTACACTGTCCCATCAAACACTCCCAGGGCAGGTACAGCACGGGTTAGATACAGAGTAAAGCTCCCTCTACACTGTCCCATCAAACACTCCCAGGGCAGGTACAGCACGGGTTAGATACAGAGTAAAGCTCCCTCTACACTGACCCATCAAACACTCCCAGGGCAGGTACAGCACGGGTTAGATACAGAGTAAAGCTTCCTCTACACTGTAACATCAAACACTCCCAGGGCAGGTACAGCACCTGTTAGATACAGAGTAAAGCTCCCTCTACACTGTCCCATCAAACACTCCCAGGGCAGGTACAGCACCTGTTAGATACAGAGTAAAGCTCCCTCTACACTGACCCATCAAACACTCCCAGGGCAGGTACAGCATGGGTTAGATACAGAGTAAAGCTCCCTCTACACTGTCCCATCAAACACTCCCAGGGCAGGTACAGCACGGGTTAGATACAGAGTAAAGCTCCCTCTACACTGTCCCATCAAACACTCCCAGGGCAGGTACAGCACGGATTAGATACAGAGTAAAGCTGTAACGGTAGCTGAATGGGATTTGTTCGCGTGGGCTGTGAGCTTTCATTAATTACCTGTCCGTACATTCCTCCTTTACCGACCAGGAGTCCCATTTCCCTGCAGTCCTCCCATATCTGGTTCATTTCCTGGATGGGCAGAGGTTCCCGACTAGCCTGTGAATTGAGGGAAAAATCATTAAAATAAATGAAGAGCTGAATGTTCAAATTCACACACTGGGTGGACAGGGGGCCGCAGCTCCTGTCTGAACCCCCTCCCCCATATAATCTGTGTGAGCCCCGCTCCCCCACTCCAGCCTCTCCTGGCGGGATCAGATGGCCAAATGGAAAGCCTCTAATAGATTTAATAATCATTTCCAAATATTAAAAGACTGATTCACATTAAAGTAAAGCTGCAAAGTTTGTAGTTTTAAGAGGTCGAGTACAGGACGAGGTTAGAATCTTTTGACAGTGTATGTCCTAGGCGCGAGGCCAGAGAGTCCGAAGACCGACCGAGATACAAAGAGTGAATTGCGAGGGATCAGAAATGATAATAAAGTGAAGGACATGCCAGGGTGGGAACAATGAACGAGAGATAGACTCCGTGGCACAGGCATGGTCTAAGGGATTACACCATGTATGTCACGAACGCAATGGCAGAATAGACTAACGCAGTAACTAGATGTAGATAGTGGGGGGAGAGAGAGTAGAGGCAACACATTAGGAGGACATGATCGACCCAATAGAAGATACAACACAGCGGAGCTCAGTACGGACTCCGAACTAGTGTTTCTGAGTTAGCAAACGAGATTGCGATTGCCCTGATGAGCCGGTTGCATGTGAGAATGTATCGGCCCCAGTCTGATGGGCACCGCATGTAATGGGTGAATGGGCCCCCCCGTACCCACAGTGTACCCGCCACTTGACTGACCCCTCACCCAAACACCACCCCCACAGGAACTGCCCCCAGCCTCTGTCTCCACCCCCCTCTCCCGCAACTATCGTTAATCAATGGATTCCCACTTATATTTAAACCTCAGAGCAAAGTCCATAATACCCGGTACCCCCAGAGTATCCTGAGCATCCTCAGGATCAGCCCTGTCCCCCAACACCAGTCCACAGGTCACTGGTGGGAGAGCCAAGTTAACTCAGCGAGGGGGAACCTGTGTCCCCCTCCACCACCCAGTGTGTCATCGATCGCCATGGGCACCATTCACAAGGGGTAACCAATGAGCACAGCCCCCAGCCAGAGGGGGCGGGGCCCCACGCACCTTATCTTTCACCATCTCCATGCCGACCATCAGTCCCTTCCCTCGTACGTCGCCAACTATCTCAAACTCATCCCGCAGTTTGGCAAGCTGCAGCATTAGGTACGTCCCAAGGGTCTCGGAATTCGCCATTAAACCATCCACTTCAATCACCTTAAAACAGGGAACACACCGGGTCAGCACCGGGGAACACACAGAGTCCGTATCGGGGAACGCGCCGGGGAACACGCCGGGTCCGCTCCGGGGAACGCGCCGGGTCAGCACCGGGGAACGCGCCGGGTCAGCACCGGGGAACGCGCCGGGTCCGCCCCGGGGAACGCGCCGGGTCAGCACCGGGGAACGCGCCGGGTCAGCACCGGAGAACGCGCCGGGTCAGCACCGGGGAACGCGCCGGGTCAGCACCGGGGAACGCGCCGGGTCAGTACCGGGGAACGCGCCGGGTCAGCACCGGGGAACGCGCCGGGTCAGTATCGGGGAACGCGCCGGGTCCGCACCGGGGAACGCGCCGGGTCAGCACCGGGGAACGCGCCGGGTCCGCCCCGGGGAACGCGCCGGGTCAGCACCGGGGAACGCGCCGGGTCAGCACCGGGGAACGAGCCGGGTCAGCACCGGGGAACGAGCCGGGTCAGTATCGGGGAACGCGCCGGGTCAGCACCGGGGAACGCGCCGGGTCAGTATCGGGGAACGCGCCGGGTCCGCACCGGGGAACGCGCCGGGTCAGCACCGGGGAACGCGCCGGGTCCGCCCCGGGGAACGCGCCGGGTCAGCACCGGGGAACGCACCGGGTCAGCACCGGGGAACGAGCCGGGTCAGTATCGGGGAACGCGCCGGGTCCGCGCCGGGGAACGCGCCGGGTCCGCGCCGGGGAACGCGCCGGGTCCGCTCCGGGGAACGCGCCGGGTCCGCACCGGGGAACGCACCGGGTCAGCCCCGGGGAACGCACCGGGTCAGCCCCGGGGAACACACCGGGTCAGCCCCGGGGAACACACCGGGTCAGCCCCGGGGAACACACCGGGTCAGCCCCGGGGAACACACCGGGTCAGCCCCGGGGAACACACCGTGTCCGCACCGGGGAACACACCGGGTCAGCCCCGGGGAACACACTGGGTCAGCCCCAGGGAACACACTGGGTCAGCCCCGGGGAACACACTGTGTCCGCACCGGGGAACACACTGGGTCAGCCCCGGGGAACACACTGGGTCAGCCCCGGGGAACACACTGGGTCAGCCCCGGAGAACACACTGGGTCAGCCCCGGGGAACACACTGGGTCAGTATCGGGGAACACACTGGGTCAGCCCTGGGGAACACACTGGGTCAGCCCCGGGGAACCAGCCCCAGCAGTAAATTCATCGCAGCCAATCACAGCCTCTGGGACAGGCCGTCACATTGAGTGGTCACAGAGTACGCAGTCTGTGCTCACGGTCTACAGTCCCTTGGAGTATAAGAGTAAGGAAGTCTTGCTACAATTGTACAGGGCCTTGGTGAGACCACACCTGGAGTACTGTGCACAGTTCTGGTCTCCTTATCTAAGGAAGGATATACTTGCCTTGGAGGCGGTGCAACGAAGGTTCACTCGATTGAGTCCTGGGATGAGAGGGTTGTCCTATGATGAGAGATTGTGTAGAATGGGCCGATACTCTCTGGAGTTTAGAAGAATGAGAGGTGATCTCATTGAAACATACAAGATTCTGAAGGGGATTGACAGGGTAGATGCTGAGAGGTTGTTTCCCCTGGCTGGAGAGTCTAGAACTAGGGGACATAGTCTCAGGATAAGGGGTCGGCCATTTAAGACTGAGATGAGGAATTTCTTCACTCAGAGGGTTGTGAATCTTTGGAATTCTCTACCCCAGAGGGCTGTGAATGCTGAGTCTTTGAGTATATTCAAGGCTGAGATAGATAGATTTTTGGACTCTCGGGGAATCAAGGGATATGGGGATCGGGTGGGAAAGTGGAGTTGAGGTTGATGATCAGCCATGATCTTATTGAATGGTGGAGCAGGCTCGAGGGCCGTATGGCCGACTCCTGCTCCTATTTCTTATGTTCTTATGTCACAGTCTATGGTCACAGTGTGTGTACAGGCAGCATGCACAGGGAGTACCAGCCTTTCCTTCATTTCTAACTGTTTCCCATTGAGAATCTTACGTCGAGGACTGCGGAGCCGATTGCACAGGCCAGCGGATTCCCTCCGAACGTGTTGAAATTGAGTGCCTCAGACATTGAGGCTACAATCTCTGAAAAACACCGTCAAGGGAATAAAGGATCAGAGCAAAGCTGATAGGAGCTGGTACCACAGTTAAACAATCGGACAGAGTACACACGGGAGTGTTTATAGCGACTGGTGTTAGGAACATAGAAACATAGAAACATCGAATCTAGGAGCAGGAGTAGGCCATTCGGCCCCTCGAGCCTGCTCCACCATTCAATACGATCATGGCTGATCATCCAAATCCAGTACCCTGTCCCTGCTTTAATCCCCACAGTACACATATCCCACCCTACCCCCGTAACCCCACGTATTTAATTCCCCCTAACATATCCCATCCCCATAACCCCACATATTTAATCCCCCCCTAACACTAAGGGTCAATTTATCATAGCCAAATCAACCTAACCCGCACATTTTTGGACTGTGGGAGGAAACCGGAGCACCCGGAGAAAACCCACGCAGACACGGGGAGAATGTGCAAACTCCACACAGACAGTCACCCGAGGTCAGATTCGAACCCGGGTCCCTGGCGCTGTGAGGCACCAGTGCTAACCACTGTGCCACCGTGTTCTGAGCTAAACTGCGAGTTCACGTCACGCTCACCGAAACAGGCTGTTTATTTCCAGATTTAAAAAAAATTAAATTCAAATTCTGAAACTGGGCGGGTGGGATTTGAACTCCCACTCTCTGGATTATTAGTCCAGAATTCTGTCCACATTTATACTGGGAATTACCAAGTAAACCGGTCACGGTGTAATTCCACCCTCCCACCAGCGGGGACCCTGCAGCACCTCCACTTGGCATTTAGAATTAGATTTCGGGGTCAGGGTTCGGGGGAGGTCGGGGGGGTTTGAGGGGTCAGGATCCGCGGGCGGTCGGGGGGTCCGGGGGGAGTCGAGGGATCGGGGGTCGGGGGGTATTGAGGGGTTGGGGGGTCAGGGGTGTCGGGGGGGGTGTCGGGGGGGGAGTCGAGGGATCGGGGGTGTCAGGGGGAGTCGAGGGGTGTAGGATGGTCTGGGGGTGTCGCATTCGCTGGGAGAGGGGAGTTGAGAAATTTTTTCACCCAGAGGGTGGTGGGGGTCTGGAACTCACTGCCTGAAAGAGTGGTAGAGGCAGAAACCCTCATCACATTTAAAAAGTACTTGGATATGCACCTGATGTGTCTTAACCTACCGCTGGGAGTCGTTGTATTACAGGTGGGTTATGACTGGGCTCAGCCTGCTCTACCCCTGACCTTTGAACTCACCCGGTGTGGTAATTAGAGCTGCCATTGGAAACCCGTTGCCGATCCCCTTTGCCAAGGTCACGATATCTGGTGTCACTCCGTGTGCCTGGAACCCCCAGTAATGGCTCCCTAAACGCCCGAATCCAGTTTGAACCTGTGAGAAGGACATCACATGGGGTCATGGGTCCCACTAACATCACACAGGGGCATGGGTCAGACTAACATCCCACGGGGTCATGGGTCAGACTAACATCCCACGGGGTCATGGGTCAGACCAACATCCCCGGCGTTGTGTAGAAACATAGAAACATAGAAAATAGGTACAGGAGTAGACCATTCGGTCCTTCGAGCCTGCACCGCCATTCAATGCGTTCATGGCTGAACATGCTACCTCAGTACCCCATTCCTGCTTTCTCGCCATACCCCTTGATCCCCTTAGTTGTGAGTGTTATATCTAACTCCCTTTTGAATATATTTAGCGAACTGGCCTCAACAACTTTCTGTGGAAGAGAATTCCATAGATTCACCACTCTCTGGGTGAAGAAGTTCCTCCTCAGCTCAGTCCTAAATGGCTTCCCCTTAATCCTTAGACTGTGACCCCTGGTTCTAGTTTTCCCTACCATTGGGAACATTCTGCCCGCATCTAATTTGTCTAAAACCAGTGCTACCAGGGCCACGTGCTAATCAGAATAGAGAGAACAGGATAGTGAGATTGAATACGTGGCTTGAGCAGTGGTGCAGGAGGGAGGGATTCAAATTCCTGAGGCATTGGAACCAGTTCTGGGGGAAGTGGGACCTGTACAAAAGGGACGGTCTGCACTTGGGCAGGACTGGAACCGATGTCCTCGGGGTAATATTTGCTAAAGCAGTTCGGGAGGATTTAAACTAATATGGCAGGGGAATGGGAACCTATGTAGCGAAACAGGGGGAAGTAATATGCAGTCAGAAACAAATGTTAGAAGGGTGAGAAACAATAGGGGAAGGCCGAGTAAACAAAGGCAAGAAACACAAAGGGCCATACTAAATCATAAGTCTAAAAGGACAAAGGATGTTAATAAAACAAGCCTAAAGGCTCTGTGTCTTAATGCAAGGAGTATCCATAATAAGGTGAATGAATTGACTGTGCAAATAGATGTTAACGGATACGATGTGATTGGGATTACAGAGACGTGGCTCCAGAACAATCAAGGCTGGGAACTGAACATCCAGGGGTATTCAACATTCAGAAAGGATAGAATAAAAGGAAAAGGGGGTGGGGTAGCATTGCTGGTTAAAGAGGAGATTAATGCAATAGCTAGGAAGGACATCAGCTTGGAGGATGTGGAATCAATATGGGTTGAGCTGCAGAACACCAAAGGGCAGAAAACGTTAGTGGGAGTTGTGTACAGACCTCCAAACAGCAGTAGTGAGGTGGGGGAGGGTATGAAACAGGAAATCAGAGGTGCGTGCAAAAAAGGCACGGCAGTTATCATGGGTGACTTTAATATGCATATAGATTGGGCTACTCAAACTGGAAGCAATACGGTGGAGGAGGATTTCCTGGAGTGTTTAAGGGATGGTTTCCTAAACCAATATGTTGAGGAACCAACTCGAGGGGAGGCCATCCTGGACTGGGTGTTGTGTAATGAGGAGGGACTAATCAGCAATCTTGTGGTACGAGGCCCCCTGGGGAAGAGTGACCATAGTATGGTGGAGTTCTACATTAGGATGGAGAAGGAAACAGTTAAGTCAGAGACCATGGTCCAGAACTTAAATAAGGGCAACTTTGAGGGTATGAGGCGTGAATTGGCGAGGTTAAATTGGCAAGCGATATTTAAGGGGCTATCAGTGGAAGGGCAATGGCAGACATTTAGAGATCGCATGGATGAACTACAACAATTGTACATCCCGGTCTGGCGTAAAAATAAAAAAGGGAAGGTGGCTCAACCATGGCTAACAAGGGAAATCAGGGATAGTATTAAAACCAAGGAAGTTGCATACAAATTGGCCAGAAGTAGCAGCAAACCCGGGGACTGGGAGAACTTCAAAACTCAGCAGAGGAGGACGAAGGGTTTGATTAGGGCAGGGAAAATAAAATATGAAAGGAAGCTTGCAGAGAACATTAAAATGGACTGCAAAAGCTTCTATAAATATGTAAAAAGAAAGAGGTTAGTAAAAACAAACGTAGGTCCCCTGCAGTCGGAAACAGGGGAAGTCGTAATGGGGAACAAGGAAATGGCAGATCAATTGAACAAGTACTTTGGTTCGGTGTTTACTGTGGAGGACACACACAACCTGCCGGAAATAAAAGGGGTCAGAGGATCTGGTAAGAGGGAGGAGCTGAGGGAAATCCTTATTAGTCGGGAAAAGGTATTGGGGAAATTGATGGGACTGAAGGCTGAAAAATCCCCGGGGCCTGATGGTCTGCATCCCAGAGTACTTAAGGAGGTGGCCTTGGAAATAGTGGATGCATTGACGATCATTTTCCAACATTCCTTAGACTCTGGATCAGTTCCGATGGAGTGGAGGGTGGCCAATGTAACCCCTCTTTTTAAAAAAGGAGGGAGGGAGAAAGCAGGGAATTATAGACCGGTCAGCCTGACATCGGTCGTGGGTAAAATGATGGAAGCAATTATTAAAGATGTCATAACAGACCATTTGGAAAGTGGCGACATGATAGGTCCAAGTCAGCATGGATTTGTGAAAGGGAAATCATGCTTGACAAATCTTCTGGAATTTTTTGAGGATGTTTCCAATAGGGTGGACAGGGGGGAACCAGTAGATGTGGTGTATTTGGACTTTCAGAAGGCCTTCGACAAGGTCCCACACAAGAGATTGGTGAGCAAAGTTAAAGCACATGGGATTGGGGGTAATGTGTTGACGTGGATTGAGAACTGGTTGGCACACAGGAAACAAAGAGTAGGAGTAAATGGGTACTTTTCAGAATGGCAGGCAGTGACCAGCGGGGTACCGCAGGGTTCGGTGCTGGGACCCCAGCTGTTTACATTATATATTAATGATTTGGACGAAGGGATTAAATGTAATATCTCCAAATTTGCGGATGACACTAAATTGGGAGGCAGTGTGAACAATGAGGAGGATGCTAGGAGGCTACAGAGTGACTTGGACAGGTTGGGTGAATGGGCAAATGTATGGCAGATGAAGTACAATGTGGATAAATGTGAGGTTATCCACTTTGGTGGTAAAAATAGAGAGGCGGACTATTACCTGAATGGTGGCAGATTAGGGAAAGGGGACGTGCAACGAGACCTGGGCGTCATGGTACATCAGTCACTGAAGGTGGGAATGCAAGTGCAGCAGGCAGTCAAGAAAGCAAACGGAATGATGGCCTTCATAGCAAGGGGATTTGAGTACAGGAGTAGGGAGGTGATGCTACAGTTGTACAGGGCCTTGGTGAGGCCACACCTGGAGTATTGTGCGCAGTTTTGGTCTCCTAACTTAAGGAAGGACATTCTTGCTATTGAGGGAGTGCAGCGAAGGTTCACTAGATTGATTCCTGGGATGGCCGGACTGACATATCAAGAAAGATTGGGTCAACTGAACTTGTATCCTCTGGAGTTCAGAAGAATGAGGGGGGATCTTATAGAGACATTTAAAATGGCAGATCAATTGAACAAGTACTTTGTAGAATTGGAGGGGTCAATGTTAACCCCTCCCTCTCCATCCCACAGGAGAGGTAAAAATTGGCAATGCCCCATCCCCGGTGGCATTTCACCCCCCCCACCTATTGCCCCTCCCCCTGGCACAGAAGGAGGCCAGTCGGCCCATCGTGTCCGTGCCGGCCGACAAAGAGCTATCCAGCCTAATCCCACTTTCCAGCTCTTGGTCCACAGCTCTGTGGGTTACGGCACCTCAAGTGCATATCCAAGTACTTTTTAAATGTGATGAGGGTTTCTGCCTCTACCAGATCCAGAGAGTTCCAGATCCCCACCACCCTCTGGGTGAAGAAATTTCTCCTCAACTCCCTCTAATCCTTCTACCAATTACTTTAAATCTATTCCCCCAGGTTATTGACCTCTCTGCTGGGGGAAGTATGTGCTTCCTATCCACTCGGCTAATAAAGGAAAGCATCCCATGTGCCTTCTTAACCACCTTATCTACCTGGCCTGCTACCTTCAGGGATCTGTGGACATGCACTCCAAGGTCCCTTTGTTCCTCTACACTACTCAGTGTCCTACCATTTAATGTGTATTCCCTTTCCTTGTTAGCCCTCCCCAAATGCATTACCTCACACTTCTCCAGATTGAATTCCATTTGCCACTGTTCTGCCCACCTGACCAATTTATTGATATCTTCCTGCAGTCTACAGCTTCCTTCTTCATTATTAACCACACGGCCAATTTTAGTATCATCTGCAAACTTCTTAATCATACTCCCTATATTCAAGTCTAGATCACTGATATATACCACAAAAAGCAAGGGACCCAGTACTGAGCCCTGCGGAACCCCACTGGAAACAGCCTTCCAGTCACAAAAACACCCTTTGACCATTACCCTGTGCTTCCTGTCTCCGAGCCAGTTTTGAATCCAACTTGACACTTTGCCCTGGATCCCATGGGCTTTTAACTTAGTGACCAGTCTGCCATGTGGGACCTTGTAAAAAGCCTTGCTGAATTCCATGTACACTACATCAAATGTACTACCCTCATGAACCCTCCTCATTACCTCCTCAAAAAATTCAATCAAGTTAGTCAGACACGACCTTCCCTTAACAAATCTATGCTGACTATCCTTGATTAATCCGTGCCTTTCTAAATGACGTTTAATACTGTCCCTCAGAATTTTTTCCAATAATTTGCCCACCACCGAGGTTAGGCTGTAATTACTCGGTCTATCCCTTACACCCTTTTTAAACAGCGGTACAACGTTAGCAGTCCTCTGACACCACACCTGTAGCCAGAGGGGTTTGGAAAATGAGTCAGGGCTTCCGCTATTTCCTCCCTTGCTTCTCTTAACAACCTGGGATACATTTCATCTGGGCCTGGTGATTTATCTACTTTCAAAGATGCTAAACCCCTTTTTTTAATTCATTCATGGGATGTGGGTGTCGTTGGCAAGGCCAGCATTTATTGCCCATCCCTAGTTACCCTTGAGAAGGTGGTGGTGAGCCACCTTCTTGAACCGCTGCAGTCCGTGTGGTGAAGGTACTCCCACAGTGCTGTTAGGGAGGGAGTTCCAGGATTATGACCCAGCGACAATGAAGGAACAAGTCAGGATGGTGTGTGACTTGGAGGGGAACTTGGAGGTGGTGGTGTTTCCATGCGCCTGCTGTCCTTGTCCTTCTGGGTGGAAGAGGTCACGGGCTTGGGAGGTGCTGCCGAAGAGGTCTTGGTGAGTTGCTGCAGTGCATCTTGTAGATGGTACACACTGCAGTCACGGTATGCCAGTGGTGCAGGGAGTGAATGTTTAAGGTGGTGGATGTGGTTCATACATCCTCTCTCACTATGTTTATCCCATCTAATATTTCACACTCCTCCTCCTTAACTACAATGTCTGCATCGTCCCTCTCTTCTGTGAAGACAGATGCAAAGTATTCATTAAGAACCATACCCACGTCTTCCGCCTCCACACACACGTTACTTTTTTGGTCTCTAATAGGCCCGACTCTTTCCTCAGTTATCCTCTTGCTCTTAATGTATTTATAAAACATCTTTGGGTTTTCCTTGATTCTACTTGCCAATATTTTTTCATGCCCTCTTTGCTTTCCTAATTTCCTTTTTTAATTTTACCCCTGCACGTTCTATACTCCTCTCGGCTTTCTGCAGTATTTAGCTCTTGGTATCTGACATAAGCTTCCCTTTTTTGCCTGTATGGTCCTTGATATCCAGGAGGCTCTAGATTTGGGAGCCCCACCCTTTTTCTTTGTGAGAACATATTTGATCTGAACCTTAACTATCTCCTTGAATGCCTCCCACTGCTCTGACACTGATTTACCTTCAAGTTTCTGTCTCCAGTCCACTTTTGTTAAATCACATCTCAGCTTAGTAAAATTGGCCTTTCCCCAATCGAGAACTTTCACTCCTGGTCTATCTTTGTCCTTTTCCATAACTACGCTAAATCTAACTGAATTATGGTCACTAGCACCAAACTGCTCTCCCACTGATACCCCTTCTGTTCATTTGTCCTTTTGAAGGCAAAACACTGCAGTCAATTTGCACACAGCAAGCTCCCACAAACAGCAGTGAGGTAAATAACCAGTTAACCTGTTCTGATGGTGTTGAATGAGGGAGGAATGTTGGCCCAGGACACCAGGAGAACTCTCTGCTCTTCCAATAGTGCCCTCAGATTAAAGGCCTTTTCATATTCCCCAAAGTTTGTGGAGATACCTTTGATTTCCTAACAACTGGGTCTGTCGAATTCTCAATTCCAGGAATCTTTTAAGTTGCAGTCCCTCTAATACCGGCAGTGAGACGCTCTCCTCAATAACCCCGGAATTACCACATGAACCCCGTGTGTCTCTTACCTCGTCAGATATGTACAATCCTCCTCTTTCTCGGATTATCCCGCTGACCTCCTCCAGAAATCCTTTGGGATATTGTACAGTCCCATTAACACCCTGTGGGAATACAATCCAATCATTTACAACATGTCCGAGTCTGCCCGTATCTCGGACTCAGAGAAGCACTCGGTCTGTGAGCAAGGTTCAGATAACTAACACAATGCTGCCATCATTTATCTGTGTTAAACCTCGGCAAGCACTGGGCTAACTCCATAAACTAAACAAGCCCACAACCTGAAGTGTTAACAGTGTGAGGCCTAGAGTGGCTGATCCCACCAATTCACAATCTCACCTGTCCTCGGAATGACAGTGAAAATAAACCCCATCAAACATCAGCACTAATCCACTGCCACTGGACTACCTGTGGTTCACCAGACTGATTCCTGGGATGGGGGTTTGTCCCATGAGGACAGATTGAGTAGACTAGGCCTATATTCCCTGGAGTTTAGAAAAACATAGAAACATAGGTGCAACATAGAAACATAGGGCAACACGGTGGCATAGTGGTTAGCACTGGTGCCTCACAGCGCCAGAGACCCGGGTTCGAATCTGACCTCGGGTGACTGTCTGTGTGGAGTTTGCACATTCTCCCCGTGTCTGCGTGGGTTTCCTCCGGGTGCTCCGGTTTCCTCCCGCAGTCCAAAAATGTGTGGGTTAGGTTGTTTTGGCTATGATAAATTGACCCTTAGTGTTAGGGGGGATTAAATATGTGGGGTTATGGGGATAGGATGGGATATGTTAGGGGGAATTAAATATGTGGGGTTACGGGGGTAGGGTGGGATATGTGTACTGTGGGGATTAAAGCAGGGACAGGGTACTGGATTTGGATGATCAGCCATGATCGTATTGAATGGCGGAGCAGGCTCGACGGGCCGAATGGCCTACTCCTGCTCCTAGATTCTATGTTTCTATGTTTCTATAGAAACATAGAAAATAGGTACAGGAGTAGACCATTCGGTCCTTCGAGCCTGCACCGCCATTCAATGCGTTCATGGCTGAACATGCTACCTCAGTACCCCATTCCTGCTTTCTCGCCATACCCCTTGATCCCCCTAGTTGTGAGTGTTATATCTAACTCCCTTTTGAATATATTTAGCGAACTGGCCTCAACAACCTTCTGTGGAAGAGAATTCCATAGATTCACCACTCTCTGGGTGAAGAAGTTCCTCCTCAGCTCAGTCTTAAATGGCTTCCCCTTAATCCTTAGACATTCTGCCCGCATCTAATTTGTCTAAACCAGTCAGGATTTTAAATGTCTCTATAAGATCCCCCCTCATTCTTCTGAACTCCAGAGGATACAAGTTCAGTTGACCCAATCTTTCTTGATATGTCAGACCGGCCATCCCAGGAATCAATCTAGTGAACCTTCGCTGCACTCCCTCAATAGCAAGAATGTCCTTCCTTAAGTTAGGAGACCAAAACTGCGCACAATACTCCAGGTGTGGCCTCACCAAGGCCCTGTACAACTGCAGCATCACCTCCCTACTCCTGTACTCAAATCCCCTTGCTATGAAGGCCATCATGCCATTTGCTTTCTTGACTGCCTGCTGCACTTGCATTCCCACCTTCAGTGACTGATGTACCATGACGCCCAGGTCTCGTTGCACCTCCCCTTTCCCTAATCTGCCACCATTCAGGTAATAGTCCGCCTCTCTATTTTTACCACCAAAGTGGATAACCTCACATTTATCCACATTGTACTTCATCTGCCATACATTTGCCCATTCACCCAACCTGTCCAAGTCACTCTGTAGCCTCCTAGCATCCTCCTCATTGTTCACACTGCCTCCCAATTTAGTGTCATCCGCAAATTTGGAGATATTACATTTAATCCCTTCGTCCAAATCATTAATATATAATGTAAACAGCTGGGGTCCCAGCACCGAACCCTGCGGTACCCCGCTGGTCACTGCCTGCCATTCTGAAAAGTACCCATTTACTCCTACTCTTTGTTTCCTGTGTGCCAACCAGTTCTCAATCCACGTCAACACATTACCCCCAATCCCATGTGCTTTAACTTTGCTCACCAATCTCTTGTGTGGGACCTTGTCGAAGGCCTTCTGAAAGTCCAAATACACCACATCTACTGGTTCCCCCCTGTCCACCCTATTGGAAACATCCTCAAAAAATTCCAGAAGATTTGTCAAGCATGATTTCCCTTTCACAAATCCATGCTGACTTGGACCTATCATGTCGCCACTTTCCAAATGGTCTGTTATGACATCTTTAATAATTGCTTCCATCATTTTACCCACGACTGATGTCAGGCTGACCGGTCTATAATTCCCTGCTTTCTCCCTCCCTCCTTTTTTAAAAAGAAGGGTTACATTGGCCACCCTCCACTCCATCGGAACTGATCCAGAGTCTAAGGAATGTTGGAAAATGATCGTCAATGCATCCACTATTTCCAAGGCCACCTCCTTAAGTACTCTGGGATGCAGACCATCAGGCCCCGGGGATTTTTCAGCCTTCAGTCCCATCAATTTCCCCAATACCTTTTCCCGACTAATAAGGATTTCCCTCAGCTCCTCCCTCTTACCAGATCCTCTGACCCCTTTTATTTCCGGCAGGTTGTGTGTGTCCTCCACAGTAAACACCGAACCAAAGTACTTGTTCAATTGATCTGCCATTTCCTTGTTCCCCATTACGACTTCCCCTGTTTCCGACTGCAGGGGACCTACGTTTGTTTTTACTAACCTCTTTCTTTTTACATATTTATAGAAGCTTTTGCAGTCCATTTTAATGTTCTCTGCAAGCTTCCTTTCATATTTTATTTTCCCTGCCCTAATCAAACCCTTCGTCCTCCTCTGCTGAGTTTTGAAGTTCTCCCAGTCCCTGGGTTTGCTGCTACTTCTGGCCAATTTGTATGCAACTTCCTTGGTTTTAATACTATCCCTGATTTCCCTTGTTAGCCATGGTTGAGCCACCTTCCCTTTTTTATTTTTACGCCAGACCGGGATGTACAATTGTTGTAGTTCATCCATGCGATCTCTAAATGTCTGCCATTGCCCTTCCACTGATAGCCCCTTAAATATCGCTTGCCAATTTAACCTCACCAATTCACGCCTCATACCCTCAAAGTTGCCCTTATTTAAGTTCTGGACCATGGTCTCTGACTTAACTGTTTCCTTCTCCATCCTAATGTAGAACTCCACCATACTATGGTCACTCTTCCCCAGGGGGCCTCGTACCACAAGATTGCTGATTAGTCCCTCCTCATTACACAACACCCAGTCCAGGATGGCCTCCCCTCGAGTTGGTTCCTCAACATATTGGTTTAGGAAACCATCCCTTAAACACTCCAGGAAATCCTCCTCCACCGTATTGCTTCCAGTTTGAGTAGCCCAATCTATATGCATATTAAAGTCACCCATGATAACTGCCGTGCCTTTTTTGCACGCACCTCTGATTTCCTGTTTCATACCCTCCCCCACCTCACTACTGCTGTTTGGAGGTCTGTACACAACTCCCACTAACGTTTTCTGCCCTTTGGTGTTCTGCAGCTCAACCCATATTGATTCCACATCCTCCAAGCTGATGTCCTTCCTAGCTATTGCATTAATCTCCTCTTTAACCAGCAATGCTACCCCACCCCCTTTTCCTTTTATTCTATCCTTTCTGAATGTTGAATACCCCTGGATGTTCAGTTCCCAGCCTTGATTGTTCTGGAGCCACGTCTCTGTAATCCCAATCACATCGTATCCGTTAACATCTATTTGCACAGTCAATTCATTCACCTTATTACGGATACTCCTTGCATTAAGACACAGAGCCTTTAGGCTTGTTTTATTAACATCCTTTGTCCTTTTAGACTTATGATTTAGTATGGCCCTTTGTGTTTCTTGCCTTTGTTTACTCGGCCTTCCCCTATTGTTTCTCACCCTTCTAACATTTGTTTCTGACTGCATATTACTTCCCCCTGTTTCGCTACATAGGTTCCCATTCCCCTGCCATATTAGTTTAAATCCTCCCGAACTGCTTTAGCAAATATTACCCCGAGGACATCGGTTCCAGTCCTGCCCAAGTGCAGACCGTCCCTTTTGTACAGGTCCCACTTCCCCCAGAACTGGTTCCAATGCCTCAGGAATTTGAATCCCTCCCTCCTGCACCACTGCTCAAGCCACGTATTCAATCTCACTATCCTGTTCTCTCTATTCTGATTAGCACGTGGCCCTGGTAGCAATCCAGAGATTACTACCTTAGAGGTCCTACTTTTTAATTTAGCTCCTAGCTCCCTAAATTCTGCTTGTAGGACCTCTTCCCGCTTTTTACCTATATCGTTGGTACCTACATGCACCACGACAGCTGGCTGTTCACCCTCCCTCTTCAGAATGTTCTGCAGCCGCTCCGAGACATCCTTGACCCTTGCACCAGGGAGGCAACATACCATCCTGGAATCTCGTTTGCGGCCACAGAAACTCCTGTCTATTCCCCTTACAATTGAGTCCCCTATCACTATAGCCCTACCACTCTTTTTCCCGCCCTGCTGTGCAGCAGAGCCAGCCATGGTGCCATGAACCTGGCTGCTGGTGCCTTCCCCTGGTAGGCCATCTCCCCCAACAGTATCCAAAGCGGCATACCTGTTTTGGAGGGAGATGACCACAGGGGACTCCTGCACTACCTTCCTGATATTGCTCTGCTTCTTGGTCACCCATTCACTGTCTGTCCTAGCCTTTACCTGCGGTGTGGACAACTCACCAATTGACCAAACCACTTCCCATTCACTCCCATTGATCACAATCCCAATTGACCAAACCACTTCCCATTTACTCCCATTGTACAGGATACTTTCTAAATGGTGAAATGCTAAAAACAGTGGCGGTCCAAAGAGACTTGGGGGTCCAGGTACACAGATCATTAAAATGTCATGAACAGGTACAGAAAATAATCAAAAAGGCTAATGGAATGCTGGCCTTTATATCTAGAGGACTAGAATACAAGGGGGTAGAAGTTATGCTGCAGCTGTACAAAGCCCTGGTTAGACCACACCCGGAGCACTGTGAGCAGTTCTGGGCACCACACCTTAGGAAGGATATATTGGCCCTGGAGGGAGTGCAGCCTAGGTTTACCAGAATGATACCTGGACTCCAGGGGTTAAATCACGAGGAGAGATTACACAAACTAGGGTTGTATTCCCTGGAATTTAGAAGGTTAAGGGGGTGATCAGATCGAAGTTTTCAAGATATTAAGGGGAACATAAGAACATAAGAAATAAGAGCAGGAGTCGGCCATACGGCCCCTCGAGCCTGCTCTGCCATTCAATAAGATCATGGCTGATCATCGACCTCAACTCCACTTTCCCGCCCGATCTCCATATCGCTTGATTCCCCTAGAGTCCAAAAATCTATCGATCTCAGCCTTGAATATACTCAAAGACTCAGCATTCACAGCTCTCTGGGGCAGAGAATTCCAAAGATTCACAACCCTCTGAATGAAGAAATTCCTTCTCATCTCGGTCTTAAATGGCCGACCCCTTATCCTGAGACTATGCCCCCTAGCTCTAGACACTCCAGCCAGGGGAAACAACCTCTCAGCATCTACCCTGTCAATCCCCTTCAGAATCTTGTATGTTTCAATGAGATCACCTCTCATTCTGCTAAACTCCAGAAAGTATAGGCCCAATCTACACAATCTCTCATCATGGGACAGCCCTCTCATCCCAGGAATCAATCCAGTGAACCTTCATTGCACCGCCTCCAAGGCAAGTATATCCTTCCTTAGATAAGGAGACCAAAACTGTGCACAGTACTCCAGGTGTGGTCTCACCAAGGCCCTGTACAATTGTAGCAAGACTTCCTTACTCTTATACTCCAACCCCCTTGCAATAAAGGCCAACATGCCATTTGCCTTCCTTATTGTTTGCTGTACCTGTATGCTAGCTTTCTGTGTTTGTTGCACGAGGACACCCAAATCTCTCTGAACACCAACAATTGAAAGTTTCTCACCATTTAAAAAATATTCTGTTTTTCTATTCTTCCTACCAAAGTGAATAACCTCACATTTCCCTACATTATACTCCATCTGCCACCTTACTGCCCACTCACTTAGTCTATCTATATCCCTTTGCAGATTCTTTGGGCTCGATTTTGCCAGGCCCGAGGAGGCGGGATTGGAGGCGTGTGGGGTGTTAAAATTGGAAAAAATGGCGAGGCGGGCCTGACCCCGCCTCCGAGCAATTTTCCCAAATGTGTGGTTTCTGATCCCGTCTCCGTCCCACCTCCAAGAGGCGGGATAGGCCCTTAACAACCACTTAATTGCCTCTATAATCCCATTTTGAGAGGCCTTTCTGATTTTAACACTTTTCAGACGTGATGCACGTCTCCTCTGAAACACGACGGTGAAACCTGGCGGTAGCACACTTGGATTGCTGACTATCAGCTGCAGGTCCACCATCAAGAAGGAGATTTGGTCAATCATCATAACCATTGTTGTGGAAGGGTGGTGGTGGTACAAAAAAAATCTGGGAGCAGACTCAGGTCTCCTGCTGCTCATTTTGCCTCCAGGTCCCTCTCACAGCAAAGGCCAAAAGCTTCCCAGTCTTTGCAGACCTTAAATGCAGCAGCAATGATGACATCATCAGAGGCGACTTTCAGACTGAAAACACTAATTGGTTCATGGGTTCCCACATGCTGGAACTCAATTGCCCAATTAGGTGAAAATCGCATCAATCTCCCACATCCAATTGCAGTCGGGTGGCTAACACGAAAAGCGGATTACACGACCCCCAGCCCACCCCAATGACAAAATCCAGCCCTTTGTGTTCTCCTCACAGCTTACTGTCCCACCTAGCTTTGTATCATGAGCAAACTTGGATACATTGCACTCGGTCCCTTCATCTAGGTCATTAATATAGATTGTAAATAGCTGAGGCCCCAGCACTGATCCTTGCGGCACCCCACTAGTTACAGCCTGCCAACCTGAAAAAGATCCGTTTATCCCTACTCTCTGTTTCCTGTCCATTAACCAATCCTCTATCCATGCTACTATATTACCCCCAACTCCATGAGCCCTAATCTTGTGTAATAACCTTTTATGTGGCACCTTATCGAATGCCTTTTGGAAATCCAAATATACTACATCCACTGGTTCCCCTTTATCTACCCTGCTAGTTACATCCTCATAAAACTTTAATAAATTTGTCAAACACGATTTCCCTTTCATAAAACCATGTTATGATTTTCTAAGTGACTTGATACCACTTCCTTAACAATGGATTCCAGCATTTTCCCGACGACTGATGTCAGGAACAGATCGGGTCGATGGAGAGAAACTATTTCCGCTAGTTGGGGATTCTAGGACTAGGGGGCAGAGTCTAAAAATTAGAGCCAGACCTTTCAGGGGTGAAATTAGGAAACACTTCGACACACAAAGGGTGGTAGAAGTTTGGAACTCTCTTCTGCAAACGGCAATTGATGCTAGATCAATTGTTAATTTTAAATCGGAGATTGATAGATTTTTGTTAACCAAAGGTATTAAGGGATATGGGCCAAAGGCGGGTAGATGGAGTTAGATTACGGATCAGCCCTGATCTCAATGAATGGCGGAACAGGCTTAAGGGGCTGAATGGCCTCCTCCTGTTCCTATGTTCCTAAGGTGACAAGTGCATGGATGAGGGTCTCTATGTTATAATGGACCGAACCCCTTCCCATTCACTCCCATTGTACAGAATCCCAATGGACCAAACCCCTTCCCATTCACTCCCATTGTACACAATCCCAATGGACCAAACCCCTTCCCATTCACACCCATTGTACACAATCCCAATCGATCAAACCCCTTCCCATTCACTCCCATTGTACACAATCCCAATCGATCAAACCCCTTCCCATTCACTCCCATTGTACACAATCCCAATGGACCAAACCTCTTCCCATTCACTCCCACTGTGCACAATCCCAATGGACCAAACCCCTTCCCATTCACTCCCATTGTACACAATCCCAATGGACCAAACCCCTTCCCATTCACACCCATTGTACACAATCCCAATCGATCAAACTCCTTCCCATTCACTCCCATTGTACACAATCCCAATGGACCAAACCTCTTCCCAGTCACTCCCATTGTACAGAATCCCAATGGACCAAACTCCTTCCCATTCACTCCCATTGTACACAATCCCAATGGACCAAACCTCTTCCCATTCACTCCCACTGTGCACAATCCCAATGGACCAAACCCCTTCCCATTCACTCCCATTGTAAGAATCCCAATCGATCAAACCCCTTCCCATTCACTCCCATTGTACACAATCCAAATGGACCAAACCCCTTCCCAGTCACACCCATTGCACACAATCCCAATGGACCAAACCCCTTCCCATTCACTCCCATTGTACAGAATCCCAATCGATCAAACCCCTTCCCATTCACTCCCATTGCACACAATCCCAATGGACCAAACCCCTTCCCATTCACACCCATTGCACACAATCCCAATGGATTTACAGACAGGGTAATGCTAGTTTCTCAGACTGACAGTTCTTACCTGGATCGGTTCAGCGATGAATCCGGCCACTCGATTGGGTACAGCGGACAGCAACACGTCATGGAACTGGTCAATATAGGCATCCTTGGCCTGGCAGCTGTCTGGTGTAGAGAGAAGGCAAGGGAGTCCTCAGCTCATCGACCACTCACGGGACGTAAAGTATTACCCCACCACCAATCCCCTCACCTCCTCGGGACTGGACCTGCTCCAATAATTCAGCCAGGCCTCTCAGGCCCAGGCTTCCCTCCTCCACACCCCCCCCTCGCTTCCCCCCTCCCTCCCCTCGCTCCCCCTCCCCCCCTCGCTCCCGCTCCCCCCGCTCCCCCTCCCCCCCTCGCTCCCCCTCCCCCGCTCCCCATCACTCCCCGCCTCCCCCCGCTCCCCCTCGCTCCCGCTCCCCCTCCCCCCTCGCTCCCCCTCCCCCTCCCCCACTCCCCCTCACTCCCCGCCTCCCCCCGCTCCCCCTCGCTCCCGCTCCCCCCCTCGCTCCCCCTCGCTCCCCCCTCGCTCCCACTACCGCCGCTCCCCCTCCCCCCTCGCTTTCCCTCCCCCTCCCTCCCCTCCCCATCGCTCCCCCTCCCTCCCTCCCCTCCCCCTTGCTCCCCCTCCCCTCGCTCCCCCCTCTCTCCCCGACCCCTCGCTCCCCCTCCCTCCCTCCCCTCCCCCTCCCCCCCTCGCTCCCCCTCGCTCCCCCCTCACTCCCGCTACCCCCCGCTCCCCCTCCCCCCCCTCGCTTTCCCTCCCCCTCGCTCCCACTCCCTCCCTCCCCTCCCCCTTGCTCCCCCTCCCCTCGCTCCCCCCCTCTCTCCCCTACCCCTCGCTCCCCCTCCCTCCCTCCCCTCCCCCTCCCCCCCTCGCTCCCCCTCGCTCCACCCTCCCTCCCCTCGCTCCCGCTACCCCCGCTCCCCCTCCCCCCCTCGCTTTCCCTCCCCCTCCCTCCCCTCCCCCTCGCTCCCCCTCCCTCCCTCCCCTCCCCCTTGCTCCCCCTCCCTCCCCTCCCCTTCGCTCCCCCCTCTCTCCCCTACCCCTCGCTCCCCCTCCCTCCCTCCACTCCCCCTCGCTCCCCCTCCCTCCCTCCCCTCACCCTCGCTCCCCCTCCCTCCCCTCCCCCTCGCTCCCCCTTGCTCCCCCCTCCCTCCCCTCGCTCCCGCTACCCCTGCTCCCCCTCCCCCCCGCCCCCCCTCGCTTCCCCCTCCCCCCCGCTCCACCTCGCTTCCCCTCCCCCCTCGCTTCCCCCTCCCCCCCTCGCTTCCCCTCGCCCCCCTCGCTTCCCCCTCACCCCCTCCCCCCCTCTCGCTCCCCCTCCCCCCCTCTCGCTCCCCCTCCCCCCCCGCTCCCCCCTCCCCCCCTTGCTCCTCCCCCCTCTCGCTCCCCCTCCCTCCCCCCCTTGCTCCTCCCCCCTCTCGCTCCCCCTCCCGCCTCAGGCGTTTCCCGCCAGCTTTGGGCAGGAGTCGGGATGGTGGGATGGTAATTGGGTCCGGGAGTTAAAAGAGCCCCGGACTTCAGTTAATATCAGGAGTAGAGACAGACAGAGAAGGACAAAGACTGGCAGACACACATGGCAACAAGACAGACACAGACAGACAGGCGGAGATACCTGGGGAGCAGTTACAGATGCGAAGGGTTTGTACTGGAGAATCCCGACAGTGGCTCCCGCCCCAGGGACCTCGGAAAACATCCGGACACATGGTCTGAGAAAAGGAAAATCCCGTTAAACCAGGACCTGACCCAGCCCCCGACACTGCCCCCATGTCTAACTCCCTCTCCCGACACCTGTACCCCAGTGAGAGTCAGTGCCTGTGGAACTGTACCCCAGTGAGAGTCAGTGTCTGTGGAACCCGTACCCCAGTGAAAGTCCATGTCTGTGGAACCCGTACCCCAGTGAGAGTCGGTGTCTGTGGAACCCGTACCCCAGTGAGAGTCAGTGTCTGTGGAACTGTACCCCAGTGAGAGTCAGTGTCTGTGGAACTGTACCCCAATGAGAGTCAGTGTCTGTGGAACTGTACCCCAGTGAGAGTCAGTGTCTGTGGAACTCGTACCCCAGTGAGAGTCCATGTCTGTGGAACTGTACCCCAGTGTGAGTCGGTGTCTGTGGAACTGTACCCCAGTGAGAGTCAGTGTCTGTGGAACTGTACCCCAGTGAGAGTCCATGTCTGTGGAACTGTACCCCAGTGTGAGTCGGTGTCTGTGGAACTGTACCCCAGTGAGAGTCAGTGTCTGTGGAACTGTACCCCAGTGAGAGTCAGTGTCTGTGGAACTGTACCCCAGTGAGAGTCAGTGTCTGTGGAACTGTACCCCAGTTAGAGTCAGTGTCTGTGGAACTGTACCCCAGTGAGAGTCCATGTCTGTGGAACTGTACCCCAGTGTGAGTCGGTGTCTGTGGAACTGTACCCCAGTGAGAGTCGGTGTCTGTGGAACTGTACCCCAGTGAGAGTCAATGTCTGTGGAACTGTACCCTAGTGAGAGTCAATGTCTGTGGAACTGTACCCCAGTGAGAGTCAGTGTCTGTGGAACTGTACCCCAGTGAGAGTCAGTGTCTGTGGAACTGTACCCCAGTGAGAGTCGGTGTCTGTGGAACTGTACCCCAGTGAGAGTCAGTGTCTGTGGAACTGTACCCCAGTGAGAGTCAGTGTCTGTAGAACTGTACCCCAGTGAGAGTCAGTGTCTGTGGAACTGTACCCCAGTGAGAGTCAATGTCTGTGGAACTGTACCCCAGTGAGAGTCAGTGTCTGTAGAACTGTACCCCAGTGAGAGTCAGTGTCTGTGGAACTGTACCCCAGTGAGAGTCAATGTCTGTGGAACTGTACCCCAGTGAGAGTCAGTGTCTGTGGAACTGTAGAACATAGAACGTAGAACAGTACAGCACAGTACAGGCCCTTCGGCCCTCGATGTTGTGCCGAGCATTGTCCGAAACCAAGATCAAGCTATCCCACTCCCTATCATTCTGGTGTGCTCCATGTACTTATCCAATAACCGCTTGAAAGTTCCTAAAGTATCCGACTCCACTATCACAGCAGGCAGTCCATTCCACACCCCAACCACTCTCTGAGTAAAGAATCTACCTCAGATATCCCTTCTATATCTCCCCCCATGCACCTTATAGTTATGCCCCCTTGTAACAGCTGCCTCTACCCGAGGAAATAGTCTCTGAACATCCACTCTATCTATCCCCCTCATCATCTTATAAACCTCTATTAAGTCGCCTCTCATCCTCCTCCGCTCTAAAGAGAAAAGCCCTAGCTCCCTCAATCTTTCCTCATAAGACCTCCCCCCCAAACCAGGCAGCATCCTGGTAAATCTCCTTTGCACTCTTTCCAATGCTTCCACGTCCTTCCTATAGTGAGGTGACCAGAACTGCACACAATATTCCAAATGTGGTCTCACCAAGGTCCTGTACAGTTGCAGCATAACCTCACGGTTCTTAAACTCAAACCCTCTGTTAATAAACGCCAACACACCATAGGCCTTCTTTACTGCTCTATCCACTTGAGTGGCAACCTTCAGAGATCTGTGGATATGAACCCCCAGATCCCTCTGTTCCTCCACGTTCCTCAGAACCCTGCCGTTGACCCTGTAATCCTTATTCAAATTTGCCCTACCAAAATGAATCACCTCGCACTTATCAGGGTTAAATTCCATCTGCCATTTTTCGGCCCAGCTCTGCATCCTATCAATGTCTCTTTGCAGCCTACAACAGCCCTCCACCTCATCCACTACTCCACCAATCTTGGTGTCATCAGCAAATTTACTGATCCACCCTTCAGTCCCCTCCTCCAAGTCATTGATAAAAATCACAAACAGCAGAGGACCCAGCACCGACCCCTGTGGCACACCGCTGGTAACTGGTCTCCAGTCCGAAAATTTTCCATCCACCACCACCCTCTGCCTTCTATGAGATAGCCAGTTACTTATCCAATCGGCCAAATTTCCCTCTATCCCACAACTCCTTACTTTCTTCATGAGCCGACCATGGGGAACCTTATCAAACGCCTTACTAAAATCCATGTATACGACATCAACTGCTCTACCTTCATCTACACACTTAGTTACCTCCTCAAAGAATTCAATCAAATTTGTTAGGCAAAACTTACCCTTCACGAATCCGTGTTGACTATCCCGGATTAAGTTGCCTCTTTCCAAATGGTCATAAATCCTATCCCTCAGGACCTTTTCCATTATCTTACCAACCACCGAAGTAAGACTAACCGGCCTATAATTACCAGGGTCATTCCTATTTCCTTTCTTGAAGAGAGGAACAACATTCGCCACTCTCCAGTCCTCTGGCACCATCCCCGTGGACAGTGAGGACCCAAAGATCAAAGCCAAAGGCTCTGCAATCTCCTCCCTTGCCTCCCAAAGAATCCTAGGATATATCCCATCTGGCCCAGGGGACTTATCGACCCTCAGGTTCTTCAAAATTGCTAAAACATCTTCCCTCAGAACATCTACCACCTCCAGCCTATCCACCTTTATCACACTCTCATCCTCAAAAACATGGCCCCTCTCCTCGGTGAACACTGACGAAAAGTATTCATTCATCACCTCTCCTATCTCTTCTGACTCCATGCACAAGTTCCCACTACTGTCCTTGACCGGCCCTACCCTCACCCTGGTCATTCTTTTATTTCTCACATAAGAGTAAAAAGCCTTGGGGTTTTCCTTGATCCGACCCGCCAAGGACTTCTCATGCCCCCTCCTAGCTCTCCTAAGCTCTTTTTTTAGCTCATTCCTTGCTACCTTGTACCCCTCAATCGACCCAACTGAACCTTGTTTTCTCATCCTTACATACGCTTCCTTTTTCCTCTTGACTAGACATTCAACCTCTTTTGTGAACCATGGTTCTCTCACTCGGCCATTTCCTCCCTGCCTGACAGGGACATACCTATCAAGGACACGCAGTAATTGCTCCATGAAAAAGCTCCACTTTTCGTTTGTGCCTTTCCCTGATAGTTTCTGTTCCCATCTTATGCTCCCTAATTCTTGCCTAATCGCATCATAATTACCCCTCCCCCAATTATAAACCCTGTCCTGCCGTATGGCCCTATCCCTCTCCATTGCAATAGTGAAAGTCACCGAATTGTGGTCACTATCTCCAAAGTGCTCTCCCACATACAAATCAAACACTTGGCCCGGTTCATTATCCAGTACCAAATCCAATGTGGCCCCACCTCTTGTCGGCCTATCCACATATTGTGTCAGGAAACCCTCCTGCACACACTGTGCAAAAACTATCCCATCCGAACTGTTTGACCTATAAAGGTTCCAATCAATATTTGGAAAGTTGAAGGCACCCATGACAACTACTCTGTGACCTCCACACCTATTCATAATCTGCTTTGCAATTTCTTCCTCCACATCTCTATTACTATTTGGGGGCCTGTAGAAAACTCCTAACAACGTGACCGCTCCTTTCCTATTTCTAACTTCAGCCCATATTACCTCAGACGGCAGATCCCCCTCGAACTGCCTTTCTGCCGCTGTTAAACTATCCTTGATTAACAATGCTACTCCTCCACCTTTCTTACCACCTTCGCTACTCTTACTGAAACATCTATACCCCGGAACTTCCAACAACCATTCCTGTCCCTGTTCTAACCATGTCTCCGTAATGGCCACCACATCGTAGTCCCAAGTACCAATCCACGCTCCAAGTTCTCCTACCTTATTCCGGATGCTCCTTGCATTGAAGTAGACACACTTCAAGCCACCTTCCAGTCTGCCGGTACATTCCTGCGACCTTGATACCCTCCCCAGTGAGAGTCAGTGTCTGTGGAACTGTACCCCAGTGAGAGTCAGTGTCTGTGGAACTGTACCCCAGTGAGAGTCAGTGCCTGTGGAACTGTACCCCAGTGAGAGTCGGTGTCTGTGGAACTGTACCCCAGTGAGAGTCAGTGCCTGTGGAACTGCACCCCAATGAGAGTCAGTGTCTGTGGAACTGCACCCCAGTGAGAGTCAGTGTCTGTGGAACCCATACCCCAGTGAGAGTCAGTGCCTGTGGAACTGTACCCCAGTTAGAGTCAGTGTCTGTGGAACCCGTACCCCAGTGAGAGTCAGTGCCTGTGGAACTGTACCCCAGTGAGAGTCAGTGTCTGTGGAACCCGTACCCCAGTGAGAGTCAGTGCCTGTGGAACTGTACCCCAGTGAGAGTCAGTGTCTGTGGAACTGTACCCCAGTTAGAGTCAGTGTCTGTGGAACCCGTAACCCAGTGAGAGTCAGTGTCTGTGGAACCCGTACCCCAGTGAGAGTCAGTGTCTGTGGAACCCGTACCCCAGTGAGAGTCAGTGCCTGTGGAACTGTACCCCAGTGAGAGTCAGTGTCTGTGGAACCCGTACCCCAGTGAGAGTCAGTGCCTGTGGAACTGTACCCCAGTGAGAGTCAGTGTCTGTGGTACTGTACCCCAGTTAGAGTCAGTGTCTGTGGAACTGTACCCCAGTTAGAGTCAGTGTCTGTGGTACTGTACCCCAGTTAGAGTCAGTGTCTGTGGAACTGTACCCCAGTTAGAGTCAGTGTCTGTGGAACCCGTACCCCAGTGAGAGTCACTGCCTGTGGAACTGTACCCCAGTGAGAGTCAGTGTCTGTGGAACCCGTACCCCAGTGAGAGTCAGTGCCTGTGGAACTGTACCCCAGTGAGAGTCAGTGTCTGTGGAACTGTACCCCTGTTAGAGTCAGTGTCTGTGGAACCCGTAACCCAGTGAGAGTCAGTGTCTGTGGAACCCGTACCCCAGTGAGAGTCAGTGCCTGTGGAACTGTACCCCAGTTAGAGTCAGTGTCTGTGGAACCCGTACCCCAGTGAGAGTCAGTGTCTGTGGAACCCGTACCCCAGTGAGAGTCAGTGCCTGTGGAACTGTACCCCAGTGAGAGTCAGTGTCTGTGGAACCCATACCCCAGTGAGAGTCAGTGCCTGTGGAACCCGTAACCCAGTGAGAGTCACTGTCTGTGGAACCCGTACCCCAGTGAGAGTCAGTGCCTGTGGAACTGTACCCCAGTGAGAGTCGGTGTCTGTGGAACTGTACCCCAGTGAGAGTCAGTGTCTGTGGAACTGTACCCCAGTGAGAGTCAGTGTTTGTGGAACCCGTATCCCAGTGAGAGTCAGTGTCTGTGGAACTGTACCCCAGTGAGAGTCAGTGTCTGTGGAACTGTACCCCAGTGAGAGTCCGTGTCTGTGGAACTGTACCCCAGTGAGAGTCAGTGTCTGTGGAACTACACCCCAGTGAGAGTCATTGTCTGTGGAACTACACCCCAGTGAGAGTCAGTGTCTGTGGAACTGTACCCCAGTGAGAGTCAGTGTCTGTGGAACTGCACCCCAGTGAGAGTCAGTGTCTGTGGAACTGTACCCCAGTGAGAGTCAGTGTCTGTGGAACTGTACCCCAGTGAGAGTCCATGTCTGTGGAACTGTACCCCAGTGAGAGTCAGTGTCTGTGGAACTGCACCCAAGTGAGAGTCAGTGTCTGTGGAACTGTATCCCAGTGAGAGTCAGTGTCTGTGGAACTGTACCCCAGTGAGAGTCAGTGTCTGTGGAACTGTACCCCTGTGAGAGTCAGTTTCTGTGGAACTGCACCCCAGTGAGAGTCAGTGTCTGTGGAACTGCACCCCAGTGAGAGTCAGTGTCTGTGGAACTGCACCCCAGTGAGAGTCAGTGTCTGTGGAACTGCACCCCAGTGAGAGTCAGTTTCTGTGGAACTGCACCCCAGTGAGAGTCAGTGTCTGTGGAACTGCACCCCAGTGAGAGTCAGTGTCTGTGGAACTGCACCCCAGTGAGAGTCAGTTTCTGTGGAACTGCACCCCAGTGAGAGTCAGTGTCTGTGGAACTGGACCCGAATGATAATCGGCTCTTTTTGGAGACGAGTCGGACGAGGTCTTTGAGTCTCTCCCTCTACCAACCTAACAAAGGAGTAACTGTAAAGTCTGAGGAAATTGAGGAGTGATCGCTCACCGTGTGGCACCCAGAGACAGTCGACACGTTAAACTTCCAGCTGGCGATTGAGGTCAGTCCCATGGTGGAGATGCTGGCGCCGTGGTAACCCCCGCTGGAGATAAAGCACAGAGAGTCAGACAGCTCCCCGTCTCCCCGTCTCCCCGTCTCCCCGCCCCCGCCCAGCCCGTCTCCCCGTCTCCCCGACCCCCGCCCAACCCGTCTCCCCGTCCACCCCGTCTTAACTCCATTCTGTAACCCTCAGTACCCTTACCCAACAAAAATCTATCGATCTCAAGTCCTGAAAGCTCCAATTGACCCCCAGTATCCACAGCTTTTTGAGGGAGAGAGTTCCAGATTTCCACTTCCCTTTGTGTGAAGAAGTGCTTCCTGACATCACCCCTGAGCGGCCTGGCTCTAATTTTAAGGTTCTGCCCCCTTGTTCTGGACTCCCCCCACCAGAGGAAATAGTTTCTCTCTATCGACCCGATCAAATCCTTTAATCATCTTAAACACCTCGATTAGGCGGAATTTAGAACATAAGAAATAGGAGCAGGAGTCGGCCACTCGGCCCTTCGAGCCTGCTCCGATAATCGGATAAATACTTAAAGGGGAACAATGTGCAGGGCTGTGGGGAAAGAGCAGGGGGGAGTGGGACTAATTGGAGAGCTCGTTCAAAGAGCCGGCACAGGCACGATGGGCCGAATGGCCTCCTTCTGTGGTGCATTAAAAAAATCACCTTCAGCCCTCGAAACTGGAGGGAAGACATCAATCGGAGAGGTGGGAAAGCCCAGCTTCTCACTCGCTCGCTGCCAGGGGTAAGGCGCTCACCCGTCACCCCTGCCCCCGTCTGGTGGTTACTGGGCAAGCGGGCGGGGGTTGGGCGGGGGGTGGGGGGTGAGCTGGGGGTTGGGCGGGGGGGGCGGGGGGCAGACGGGGGGGCGGGGGTTGGGCGGGGGGTGGGGGGTGGACGGGGGGCGGGGGTTGGGCGGGGGGCGGACGGGGGGCGGACGGGGGGCGGGGGTTGGGCGGGGGGTGGGGGGTGGACGGGGGGCGGGGGTTGGGCGGGGGGCGGACGGGGGGCGGACGGGGGGCGGGGGGCGGACGGGGGGCGGGGGTTGGGCGGGGGTTGGGGGCCGGGGTGGGGCTTTACCCACTGCTCCCCCGCCCCCGATCTGCCCTCCTGCAGGGCCCCGAGCCACAGGCTCCTCTTTCATATTCAGCTCGGGAGTCGAGGGCCTCAGCCAGGCCTGATCTGCAAATTCAAACCCAGGCCTGAGTCCTGAGGCCGGAGCCGGGGAGAGGTGCTGGCCTCCCCACCGGATCCAGGACCAGGACCAGGAGAGGCCTCGATACCCAGAATATTTCATTCTTCAGTTTCCACATGGACCACGAGAATCAGGAGAACTGGGCCAGGCCCCAGGGGGAAAACACTGGGCCTGCCCAGCCCTCAGCCCAGGCTTCCCCTCTTCCTCCCGCTCCCTCCGCTTCCCCCTCCCCTCCCCCCTCCTCCCCTCCCTCCGTCTCCCCTCCCCTACACCCGCCTCCCCTCCCCTACACCCTCCTCCCCTCCCCCCGTCTCCCCTCCCCTACACCCTCCTCCCCTCCCCTCCCCCCGTCTCCCCTCCCCTACACCCTCCTCCCCTCCCCCCGTCTCCCCTCCCCTCCCCCCTCCTCCCCTCCCCTCCCTCCGTCTCCCCTCCCCTACACCCTCCTCCCCTCCCCCCGTCTCCCCTCCCCTACACCCTCCTCCCCTCCCCGTCTCCTCTCTCTCTCTCACCCCGTCCCTTCCTCCTCCTCTCCTCTCCACCCCTCCCCTCCCCCCTCCTCCCTCTAATCCCCTCTCCCCCTCCCGCTTCTCCCCGAGTCGCTCTGGTATCGTTGTGGTGATGCGAGGGATCACCTGAGGGTGATGAGGTTGTGGTTGCGAGTGTGAACTCGTGCGAGGAGCATGGCGAGGTCGTTGGCCTCAGAACCGCTGTTCAACAGGAAAACAATCTGAGAAAACAGAACACAGGCTTAACAACACTCCCAGGGACAGAGCACTCCCCACCCCCAGGGACAGAGCACTCCCCACCCCCAGGGACAGAGCACTCCCCACCCCCAGGGACAGAGCACTCCCCACCCCCAGGGACAGAGCACTCCCCACCCCCAGGGACAGAGCACTCTCCACCCCCCAGGGACAGAGCACTCCCCACGCCCAGGGACAGAGCACTCCCCACCCCCCAGGGACAGAGCACTCCCCACCCCCAGGGACAGAGCACTCCCCACCCCCAGGGACAGAGCACTCCCCACCCCCAGGGACAGAGCACTCCCCACCCCCCAGGGGATAGAACTCTCCCCACCCACCAGGGACAGAACTCTCCCCACCCCCCAGGGACAGAGCACTCCCCACCTCCAGGGACAGAGCACTCCCCACCCCCAGGGACAGAGCACTCCCCACCCCCCAGGGACAGAGCACTCCCCACCCCCCAGGGACAGAGCACTCCCCACCCCCCAGGGACAGAGCACTCCCCACCCCCAGGGACAGAGCACTCCCCACCCCCCAGGGACAGAGCACTCCCCACCCCCAGGGACAGAGCACTCCCCACCCCCAGGGACAGAGCACTCCCCACCCCCCAGGGACAGAGCACTCCCCACCCACAGGGACAGAGCACTCCCCACCCCCCCAGGGACAGAGCACTCCCCACCCCCAGGGACAGAACTCTCCCCACCCCCAGGGGACAGAACTCTCCCCACCCCCATTGACAGAGCACTCCCCACCCCCTGGGACAGAGCACTCCCCACCCCCCAGGGACAGAGCACTCCCCACCCCCCAGGGACAGAGCACTCCCCACCCCCCAGGGACAGAGCACTCCCCACCCCCAGAGACAGAGCACTCCCCACCCCCAGGGACAGAGAACTCCCCACCCCCCAGAGACAGAGCACTCCCCACTCCCCAGGGACAGAGCACTCCCCACCCCCCAGGGACAGAGCACTCCCCACCCCCCAGGGACAGAGCACTCCCCACCCCCCAGGGACAGAGCACTCCCCACCCCCAGGGACAGAGCACTCCCCACCCCCAGGGACAGAGCACTCCCCACCCCCAGGGACAGAGCACTCCCCACCCCCAGGGACAGAACTCTCCCACCCCCCAGGGACAGAGCACTCCCCACCCCCAGGGACAGAACTCTCCCCACCCCCCAGGGACAGAGCACTCCCCACCCCCAGGGACAGAACTCTCCCCACCCCCCAGGGACAGAGCACTCCCCACCCCCCATGGACAGAGCACTCCCCACCCCCAGGGACAGAGCACTCCCCACCCCCCCAGGGACAGAGCACTCCCCACCCCCAGGGAAAGAGCACTCCCCACCCCCCAGGGACAGAGCACTCCCCACCCCCCAGGGACAGAACTCTACCCCCCCCCCCCCGGGACAGCACTCTCCCCACCCCCCAGGGGACAGAACTCTCCCCACCCCCCAGGGGACAGAACTCTCCCCACCCCCCAGGGACAGCACTCTCCCCACCCCCCGAGGATAGAACTCTCCCCACTCCCAGGGACAGAGCACTCCCCACCCCCCAGGGGACAGAGCACTCCCCACCCCCTAGAGGACAGAACTCTCCCCACCCCCCAGGGGACAGAACTCTCCCCACCCCCCCAGGGACAGAACTCTCCCCACCCCCCCAGGGACAGAACTCTCCCCACCAGGACCCAAGAGGTTCTAAGGATGTCACCAGATGAGGATCCGGCCGTAGATCGAGGGAGCTGGAACACTGGGGGCAGCACAGCACCACCATGTGTTGTGGACCTGTCACTACAGCGTGACACAAAGGTGTTTACATTGCAAGTGTGTATGAGGCATCAAACCTAATATTATAAAATCTGCTCCACAAATGAGATGATTTTGGAGGTCATGACCTCGACTGCTCCCGAATATAAATCTGGTCCATGAGACGCCTGCTCCTGAACAAGCTTGGCAGTATCAGGAATGGTAGCGTAGTGGTAATGTTACTGGGCTAGTAATCCAGAGGCCTGGACGAATGATCTGGAGACATGAGTTAAATCCCACCACGGCAGCTGGGAATTTAAATTCAGTTAATTAAACAAATCTGGAATAAAAAGTTTGTATCAGTAATGGTGACCATGAAACTATCAGATTGTCGTAACCCATCTGGTTCACTAATGTCCTTTAGGGAAGGAAATCTGCCGTCCTTACCCGATCTGGCCTATATGTGACTCCAGACCCACAGCAATGTGGTTGACTCTTAACTGGCCTCTGCGGTTCAAGAAGGCGGCTCACCACCACCTTCTCGAGGGCCATTAGAGATGGGCAATAAATGCTGGCCTTGTCAGCAACACCCACATCCTAGGAGCGAATAATTGACAGTGGACATTAGAGAGCTTCCTCTGCAAGGGGAGGGGGGTGGGGGTTGTGGTGCAGGAGGTAAAGAATGGGACTGATAGAAAGTGGGGCAGGGATGGGATGGTCACAGGTTGGGGGAGGAAGGAGGGGGTAAACGACAGGCTGGAGGAGTCACAGAGGGGGAGGTGTCTGTGGGAGGAGGGGGTACGACAGGCTGGAGGAGTCACAGAGGGGGAGGTGCCTGTGGGAGGAGGGGGTAAACGACAGGCTGGAGGAGTCACAGAGGGGGAGGTGTCTGTGGGAGGAGGGGGTTCGACAGGCTGGAGGAGTCACAGAGGGGGAGGTGCCTGTGGGAGGAGGGGGTTCGACAGGCTGGAGGAGTCACAGAGGGGGAGGTGCCTGTGGGAGGAGGGGGTAAACGACAGGATCCCTCTGACGTAAGATAACTACTAGGCACTTGGTCTAAGTGTTAAACAAAGCTTTAATTAACTGTTTACCAACATGGAGATCTAGTTGTGTCCTTCTCTAGTTCCTGTTGAGGAATGTCCTAAGCAAGCTGGGCCCATGCCCGAGTATTTATACTCTCCCTGGACAGTGCCACCAGCAGGCCGCCCAGTATTACTTCATACAAGATTCATTTCATTCTTCCCGCCTGAAAGATTGGATGTCCGGCGGCTTCCTTCTACCGAATTAGCTGGACTAAGAATAGACGCAGTTGTTTGGATTTCCGTTGGAGGCCGGAAGGCACGTCTCCTCGGACCGTGTTTTGGTCCCTGGGTCGCTTGGTTCGTACCGGCGGGCTGGCAGAGTCCGTGTCGCCTTGATCGACCTGAGGGGGACTGGGGAGGTCATGACTCCGGGTGCGGGTCCCCACCGGCGCAGAGCTGGCTTCATCCTGCTCAGTAGCCGGTGATTGACCGGCGTCCTGGCTTCGGGTGGCCATCCCGCAGCGAGCGCACTGTTCCCCGGGTTGATCCGGTGGAGTAGCAGGCAGATCCCTTGATGTCCCGGGTAGGGCGTCATCCTCGGAGGAGCGCGGAGTATCGGCGTCGTTAATACGGATCTCTCTATCGATTGGGTCCGTGGGACCGGTTGGGCAGGGAGCAAGATCCCGAAGTGAAACTGTGGACTCCTGGCCATCAGGGTACCGCACGTACACGTATGTAGGATTGACATCCGTTAGTTCCACCTCGTCGACGAGGGGATCACTCTTGGAGGATCGGACGAATCTTCGGAGCAGCACGGAGCCAGGAGCTGCCAACCATGATGGTAGGGACGTCCCATGAGTGGAGCGACGCTGGAACCCGAAGAATCGTTCGTGAGGAGTAACATTGGTGGATGTAGAAAGAAGAGACCTGATGGAATGCAACGTGTCAGGGAGCATAATTTCCCACTGCTGGTCTGGTAGATTGCGTGACCTCAGTGCAATTCGAACAGCGTTCCAAATGATAGCGTTGTATCTCTCAACCTGTCCGTTTCCAATAGGATGATACGGTGTCGTTTTACTTGTGGCGATTCCCCGTTGGGAAAGATAACTTTTGAGTTCGTTTGACATGAAGGAGGGACCCTGATCAGAGTGGATGAAATTGGCCGTACCGCAAAGGGAGAAGACCTGATCGAGGCATTTGATCACTGTGGAAGTAAGCATATTGGGAGAGGGGAAAGCAAAGGGAAAGCGTGAATATTCATCCACCATAGTAAGCAAGTAGGTGTTTCGCGTTGAGGAAGGCAATGGCCCTTTAAAGTCAATGCTGAGTCGTTGCATAGGCTGTGTAGCGTGTATGAGCGAGCCATCCGACGGACGGAAGAATTGCGGTTTTAATTCCGCGCAAATTCTACAAGTGGAGCATGTTCTTTTCATGCCTTCTGTAGAAAATGGGAGATTTTTAGATCGCACAAAGTGCAACATACGGGTAACGCCAGGATGGCATAAGTCAGTATGAAGATCCGCAAGAGTCGAAGTTGACATGGAAGAGCAGAATGCATGCGTGAGGGTATCCGGGGCCACATTCTCCTTGCCGGGTCGATACTGTATGGTGTAGCCAAAGGCGGCCAATTCCATCCTCCAGAGCTGTATTTTGTTATTCTTGATTTTAGTGCGTTTCCGGTTATCCAGCATAAAGGCCACAGAGCGCTGATCGGTTATGAGCGTGAAATGGCGATGAGCAAGAAAATGACTCCATTTACATACTGCTTCGATGATAGCCGTAGCCTCCTTCTCGACAGGAGGATAATGGAGCTCGCTACCCTGCAAAGTTCTAGACAGAAATGCAACGGGTCGACCGCCTTGATTCAAGGTAGCCAAGATCGCCACCTCCGATGCATCGCACTCGACCACGAAAGGGAGATTTTCATCGATGGAATGAAGTGCGGCTTTTTCCAGTTGTTGCTTGAGGAGGTCGAAAGCTGAAATAGCCCTCGCCTCCAACGGAAATGACTTCGCGTGAAGCAGGGGCTAGAATTTGTCAGAAAAGTGAGGTATCCACTTCGCATAATAGGCGAACATGCCGGGGGCCCGACGAAGAGAGCTGAGATTCGTAGGAGGAGGGAGCTCCTGAAGCGGACGAAGTCGCTCCGGATCCGGTTTGATGACACCATTGCCCACCCAGTAGCCGAGGATGTTGACTGATGGTACTGATTTCACAGATTTGGACTCATTTAAGGTTAAGTTGCGATGACGGAGAACGTCAAGAAATTTCTGGAGGTTGGCATCATGCTCCTTCTGGTCATGACCAGCAATGGTGATATTATCCAGATATGGAAAAGTGTCTGTTAAGTTCTCCTGTTTGACTAGGCTATCCATTGCCCATTGAAAGACGGCCACCCCATTGGTGACCCCGAATGGAAGGCGACGAAACTGGTAAAGCCGACCATTGGCCTCAAAAGCCGTATACTTTTTGTCAGAGTCCTTTAACGGTACTTGATGGTATGCACTCTTTAAGTCAAAAGTTGAAAATACCTTGTAGTTAGCAAGGTTATTGACCATGTCATCGATGCGTGGTAGTGGGTAGGCATCCAGGTCGGTATACTGGTTAATAGTTTGCGAGTAACCGATGCAAAGACGTTTCTTGTGTTGCTTCAGAGGATTTTTAACAACAACGACTTGAGCCCGCCAGGAAGATGAACATGGCTCAATGATACCGTCAGCTAGAAGGCGAGAGATCTCTGCCTCGATAAAGGATAGGTCATCTTGGCTGAAATGTCATGATTTAGTGGCTATGGGCTTACATCGGGGGGAAAGATTGGCAAACAAGGAGGGCTCGTCGAGCGAAGCCGCCGAAAGTGCACAAAACGGTACTTTGGAAATAGTGAGCTCCGGCTTTGATCCTCCAAACTCGAAAGTGAGTCTTTCGTGTTGTTTCTGGAAATGCTGTCCCAGGAGCACATCACTGCATAGGTTTTTGAGCACCCCGAGCCGGGTAGAGAAATAAGTGCGGCCATTGAGAATAAGGTCGACAAGACAAAAGCCGGAAGAGTTGGTGGTCAGTGTCGTCAGAGCCATTGCAATTTCCCTGTCCGAGGGGTAAATACGCAGTTTTAACTTACTGACAGCCTGCTCACTGATGAAGCTGTCAGAGCTGCTTGAGTCGATTAATGAACTCAAAATGTGTCCATTTACCGAAACCTTCGTGGCTGCATGGGACAGGCTTTGGGGAAAAACAGCTGTGATGGGAGGAGGGGCAGTTTTATCCTTGACAGCTGTAACATTAGTAGTGGCTCTTGGGGGAGCAGCAGTTTTATAGATGACAGCTGTAACATTAGTAGTAGCTCTTGGGGGAGGAGCAGTTTTATAGGGAGCAGCTGTAACCCCAGAAGAGGCTCTTGACTGACATACTTTCGAGAAGTGACCTTTCTTACTGCAATGATTGCAGATTGCATTACGAGCAGGACAAA
This sequence comes from Squalus acanthias, assembly GCA_030390025.1. Taxonomy (NCBI): domain Eukaryota; kingdom Metazoa; phylum Chordata; class Chondrichthyes; order Squaliformes; family Squalidae; genus Squalus; species Squalus acanthias. The sequence goes on from JASTWF010000413.1 coordinate 278,022, forward strand.
ATTTCCTATAATGAAATGCACCTCCGCAGAAGAAACACTTCCTTTTAGATTGCCAAGATGCCGCTAGGGTAGGGTCATCATCAGCTAGGATAAAGTCGTCATCAGTGAGGGCTTCTGCCTGAGGCTTATCGGAGGAGTCACTAAAAGTGATAGCAGCAGTCCGTGCACGTGGTAAAAGATAGGCATCTGCATTTTTTATTTTCCAAGTCCAGAGAATATGCCTGGTCATAGGCAGCTTGTAACTCGAGGGTTTTATTCTCCAGCAGACGCTGGCGTATGAAGGGAGACGCAATTCCATTAATAAAAGAATCACGAATTAACTCCTCCTGGTACTGCTCAGCTGAGACAGCCTTGAGATTACAATCTTTGCTGAGCCTGCGAAGCTTTTGAAGGAATTCGTCAAGTGATACCCCGGGTTGTTGTCGAGTTGTGGCCAGTAGATGCCGAGCAAAAATTTCGTTTGGGGCCTTAACATATAGTTGCTGTAGTATTCGGATCACGGAGTCATAGTTTACACAGTCTTCGATATAGTCAAACACATAAGGGGATACATAATTGGCAAGTATCTCTAACTTATCAGGAACATTCTCACCACACACCCTGAGGAAGTTGCTGAAGGTACGATACCAGTGTTTCCATACCTTAGCAGTTGTAGGTGAATTCGGGTCCAGGTCGAGACGGGCGGGTTGGAGTAGTTTCTCCATGATGGATTGATTACTACATCTGGTTCCCTTCTACCGTTTGAGTCGTAGCCGTCTGTTCCCAAAACCACTCAGAGCATGGAGCAGGTCCAGTTGATTAAATTGACGTAAGAAAACTACTCGGCACTTGGTCTCAGCGTTAAACAAAGCTTTAATCAACTGTTTTACAACATGGAGATCTAGTTGTGTCCTTCACTAGTTCCTGTTGAGGAATGTCCTGAGCAAGCTGGGCCTATGCCCGAGTATTTATACTCTCCCTGGACAGCGCCACCAGCAGGCCGCCCAGTATTACTTCATACAAGATTCATGTCACCCTCCAATCTGTCCCTTGTGAAGGTGGGCCGCACGGTGACCACTCGGTCGCTGGCCTGCCTCCTGCGCAGTTCCTTACCTTCAGTGGCTCTGGGAACATTGAGCTGAGCCGCTCGATGTACTGGTTGATGTGGGGGTGCATGTAGATGTTGGTCGTGTGCCACAGCCGCCCCAGCTGTTCCCGAGCCACGGCTGTCACCTTCCTGTGAGCAAGAGAACAAACATATCCATCAGCAACCATCCCATCCCATCCCATCCCATCCCATCCTCCCCATCACAGTGTCCATCCCATCCTCCCCATCCCATCCCATCCCATCCTCCCCATCACAGTGTCCATCACAGTGTCCATCCCATCCCATCCCATCCTCCCCATCACAGTGTCCATCACAGTGTCCATCCCATCCCATCCCATCCTCCCCATCACAGTGTCCATCCCATCACAGTGTCCATCCCATCCTCCCCATCCCATCTCATCCTCCCCATCACAGTGTCCATCCCATCCTCCCCATCACAGTGTCCATCCCATCCCTCCCCATCCCATCCCATCCTCCCCATCACAGTGTCCATCCCATCACAGTGTCCATCCCATCCCTCCCCATCCCATCCCATCCTCCCCATCACAGTGTCCATCAGTGTCCATCCCATCCTCCCCATCCCATCCCATCCTCCCCATCACAGTGTCCATCCCATCCCATCCCACCCTCCCCATCACAATGTCCATCCCACCCTCCCCATCACAGTGTCCATCCCACCCTCCCCCATCCTCCCCATCACAGTGTCCATCGCATCTTCCACACAAGCCCACCTATGCAGTGTCCAGTTTTGCCCCTTCTCCGGGTCTGGGAATATTCACTCTGTGAAGTGACAATTTATTTTGCTGCAAATCGCCCCCCACTCCCCCCAGCCCCCAACCCCACCTCCACCCCCACCCTCAAGAAGTAGAATCAGTTTGGGTGGAGCTAAGAAACAGCAAGGGGCAGAAAACATTGGTGGGAGTTGTTTATAGGTCCCCAAACAGTAGTTGTAATGTCGGGCAGAGTATAAATCAGAAAATTAGAGGCGCATGTAACAAGGGTAATACAGTAATCATGGGGGACTTTAATCTACATATAGACTGGGCAAACCAAATTTGCAGTAATAGTGTGGAGGACGAATTCATGGAATGTATTCAAGATAGTTTTCTAGATCAGTATGTTGAGGAACCAACTAGGGAACAGGCTATTTTAGATCTAGTATTGTGTAATGAGAAAGGGTTAATTAATAACCTTGTAGTAAAGGGGCCTTTAGGGAAGATTGATCATAATATGATAAAATCTGAGACTGATTTAGTTAAGTCCGAAACTAGGGTCTTAAATCTAAACAAAGCAAACTACGTAGGTATGAGGGGCGAGTTGGATAAGGTAGATTGGGACACTACATTAAAAGATATGACTATAGTGATGATATGCAAAACTCAGCTAATTTGGCTTCTGAAAAGTATTCATGTTTTACTCATTCAGTAGAGAGCAAAAAAAAGTAATTGACATCGTTGAAGAGAGAGAGAGAGAGAGTTACAGATCCCCTAGCAACAGTCAGTGTATCGAACTGACTGAAAAATTGGAGTCCTGCCAATATAATGGCCACCACAACAAGGATGCTGCATATTACGTGATGGGTAAAGGCTTTTCTGTGTGTATGTTGTCGAAATATGTAGGTTTGTGTGCATATGGACTGAAGGACTGTGCATTGGCCAGAGACTACCATATAAGGCAATTCCAGGTCCAGTTTGATAAGTAAACAGCCTATAGTATAAGCGTTTCCCTTATTCAAGCAGCACGAGAAGGAACACATGCTTACGTTTGCGTGCTCTTTCTGTGACAATACACTGCTTGTAAATTGCTTTTTATGCTGAAATTAAAGAATAAAATGATTGTAACCAGAACACTGAATTTGTTAATACGCAAGTGAACAACGGGAGATTGCTTTTAATAACATTTGGTGAGCCGAGCAGGACCTGAACTTGCTGCTTTTTAAAAACTGGGGGCGTTAAAACCGGACAGGAGTGTAACCTCAACCTCTGGGACAGGAGGTAGACTACTTCCACCGTCAGCAACCCATGGCAACGATGACGTACAAGACACAGGATAAAGAACACATACACCTGTGAGGAGGGAGTGGAGCAGATGGCAAGTTGTTTGGTATTTTTAACGCGCCAGTGGCTGGGAGACCAATGTACTAATCAGACAGTCCTCAACCTCTTGTCAGCATCAGAGAACGGGGAGGTTGTTGTAAGTGGGGAAATAGGAGAATGATCATCTCCAATAAAGGCAGAGTCCAAGAAGGAGGGACAAATGGAGAACAGCTGCAAAAATAAAATGGATGACAATAATAATAGAGTATTATCGTGGATGTTGTGGGCAGAAAGTTATGTCTAAAGCACACTAGGGAAGGACCTTTTGAAGAGGGTAACAGTGACCCTTACAGAGACCTTACAATGATTGGGAGCAGCAGCGAGAGTGGCCCGACCTGTGAGGGAACAGGCGAAGGAGGAGCGAGGAAATAAAGCCCGAGGCTCGAGGCCCAGACCGAGCTATTGGGAGCAGCAGTGAGAGCGGACCAAAACAGGCAACATTCGAAAGTGACGTCAGAGATTAAAAGTGACGTCGGCACAAGGGAAGGAGCTGATTGGTGAGTCGGACCTGGTGAGTATTTCTACAGTCCAGTCGTTAAAGTAAAAGTAAGGTCTCTAGTTTAGAGTGAGTAGTGTTTAAAGTGAAGTAAGGTCCCTAGTGTATTTAATATTCTTTAATTTAGAGGAAGTAAAGGGAGTAAATTAAGGGTAGGACATGGCAGGGCAGCTCGGCAGCATGGAGTGCTCCTCCTGTGCTATGTGGGAAGTCAGGGACACTTTCGGTGTCCAGGGCTAACACGTGTGCAGAAAGTGTCTCCAGCTGCAGCTACTCGAAATCCGTGTTTCGGAGCTGGAGCTGCGGCTGAAGTCACTGTGGAGCATCTGCGAGGCTGAGATCTTCATGGATAGCACGTTTAACGAGGTGGTCACACCGCAGCGAAAGAGTGCACAGGCAGAAAGGGACTGGGTGACCGCCAGACAGAGTAAAAGAACTAGGAAGGTAGTGCAGGAGTCCCCTGGGTCCATCTCCCTCTCCAACAGATTTTCCATTTTGGATACTGCTGGGGGAGATGGTTTCTCAGGGGAATGCAGCAAGAGCCAAGTCCATGGCACTACGAGTGGCTCAGCTGCACAGGAGGGGAGGAAAAAGAATGGGAGAGCAATAGTGATAGGGGATTCTATCGTAAGAGGAACAGATAGACGTTTCTGTGGCCGCAGACGTGACTCCAGGATGGTATGTTGCCTCCCTGGTGCCAGGGTCAAGGATGTCACTGAACGGCTGCAGGACATTCTGAAGGGGGAGGGTGAACAGCCAGAGGTCATGGTCCATATCGGTACCAACGACATAGGTAGAAAGAGGGACGAGGTCCTGCAAGCAGAATATAGGGAGCTAGGAAATAAATTAAAAAGCAGGACCTCAAAGGTAGTAATTTCAAGATTACTCCCAGTGCCACGTGCAAGCAAGAGCAGAAATAGAAGAATAGACCAGATGAATGCGTGGCTGGAGAGATGGTGTAGGAGGGAGGGATTTAAATTCCTGAGGCATTGGGACCGATTCTGGGGACGGTGGGACCTGTACAAGCTGGACGGGTTACACCTCGGCAGAAACGGGACCAACAACCTCGCAGGGGGGTTTGCTTGTGCTGTTGGGAAGGATTTAAACTAGTTTGTCAGGGGGCTGGGAACCTAAGTGTGGGCCCAGAACGGAGAGAAACAAAGCTGGAAGTGCAAGTTAGAAAAGTAGTCAGCAAAACTAGTAGGGAGCAGAAACAAAGGCCAACAGTAAAGAGGGTCAAAGTGCAGAAAAATATTAAACCGGCAAAGTTGAAGGCACTTTATCTAAATGCACATAGCATTCACAACAAGGTGGATGAATTAATGGCACTAATAGAAGTAAATGGGTATGATGTAATTGCCATTACAGAGACATGGCTGCAGGGTAACCAAAGCTGGGAACTGAATGTTCCAGGGTACTCAATATTTAGGAAGGACAGATAAAAAGGAAAAGGAGGTGGCGTAACGCTGTTAATAAGGGATGAGATTGGTACGGTAGAGATAAAAGATCTTGGCTTGGCAGATCGTGATGTAGAACTGGAATCAGTTTGGGTGGAGCTAAGAAACAGCAAAGGGCGGAAAACATTGGTGGGAGTTGTGTATAGGCCACCAAACAGTAGTGGTAATGTAGGGCACAGTATCAATCAAGAAATTAGAAGTGCATGTAACAAGGGCAATACGGTAATCATGGGGGACTTTAATCTACACATTGACTGGGCAGATCAAATGACCACTAATGGTGTGGAGGACGAATTCTTGGAATGCATGCGAGATGGTTTCCTGGATCAGTATGTGGAGGAACCAACCAGGGAACAGGCTATTCTGGATCTGGTACTGTGTAATGAGAAAGGGCTAATCAATAATCTTGTAGTAAAGGGGCCTTTAGGGACAAGTGACCATAATATGATTGAAATTTTACATTAAGTTTGAGAGTGATGTAGTCCAATCTGAAACTAAGGTCTTCAATCTAAACAGAGGAAACTACAAGGGTATGAGGGACAAGTTGGCCATGGTAGATTGGGAGACTACACTAAAAGGTATGAAGGTGGACATACATTGGCTAACATTCAAGGAAATAATGCATAATTTGCAACAAACATATATTCCTCGAGGGCATAAAAACCCAAAAGGAAAAGTGATCCAGCCATGGCTGACAAAATAAATTAACGTGAGAAGTCGCACAACACCAGGTTATAGTCCAACAGCTTTATTTGAAATCACAAGCTTTCGGAGCGCTGCTCCTTCGTCAGGTGAAGTGAAGAGATGCATATAGGCACAGCATATATAGTCAGAGAACACTGCCAGATGATTACAGTTAATCTTTCTAACTGCCCTTTATCGCACCTCGGCAGAGAGATAATCACGGCAATCAAAGGTGTGGATGGTGTCCAAACAGGTCAGTCAGGAAAACATTACATCAAAGACAATGAGCTGGGGTCACAAGGGGTCAAGTGTGGCAGATGCTGGGGTCTGTATGGAAAACAAAAAACTTTTTTTGCTGGAAATCACAGCAGGTCCGGCCGCATCTGTGTAGAGAGAACAAGCCGACGACGACTCGAGTCTGGATGACTCTACGTCAGGTGGGGTTACATGTAGCGTGACATGAACCCAAGATCCCGGTCGAGGCCGTCCTAATGGGTGCGGAACTTGGCTATCAGTTTCTGCTCGACGATTTTGCGTTGTCGTGTGTGTCGAAGGCCACCTTGGAGAACGCTTACCCGAAGATCGGAGGCTGAATGTCCTTGACTGCTGAAGTGTTCCCCGACTGGGAGGGAACACTCCTGCCTGGCGATTGTTGCGCGGTGTCCGTTCATACGTTGTCGCAGTGTCTGCATGGTCTCGCCGATGTACCATGCTCCGGGGCATCCTTTCCTGCAACGTATGAGGTAGACAACGTTGGCCGAGTCACATGAGTATGTACCATGTACCTGGTGGGTGGTGTCCTCATGTGTGATGATGGTATCTGTGTTGATGATCTGGCATGACTTGCAGAGGTTGCCGTGGCAGGGTTGTGTGGTGTCGTGGTCGCTGTTCTCCTGAAAGCTGGGTAATCTGCTGCGAACGATGGTACATTTGAGGTTAGGCGGCTGCTTGAAGGTGAGTAGTGGAGGCGTGGGGATGGCCTTAGCGAGGCGTTCGTCGTCTTCGATGACATGTTGAAGGCTGCGAAGAACATGGCATAGTTTCTCCGCTCCGGGAAGTACTGGACGACGTAGGGTACCCTGTTGGTTGTGTCCCGTGTTTGTCTTCTGAGGAGGTCTATGTGATTTTTTGCTGTGGCCCGTTGGAACTGTCGATTGACGAGTCGAGCATCATATCCCGTTCTTACGAGGGCGTCTTTCAGCGTCTGTAGGTGTCCATCGCGTTCCTCCTCGTCTGAGCAGATCCTGTGTATTCGCAGGGCTTGTCCATAGTAGATGGCTTCTTGAACATGGTTAGGGTGGAAGCTGGAGAAGTGGAGCATCGTGAAGTTGACCGTGGGCTTGCGGTAGAGTGAAGTGCTGAGGTGTCCGTCTTTGATGGAGATTTCTTCCTATGGACCCACGGCGAAGAATCACTGAAAAGACTACACGATAACATCAACAAGTTCCATCCCACCATCAAACTCACCATGGACTACTCCTCAGAATCGGTTTCATTCTTGGACACACGAATCTCCATCAAAGACGGACACCTCAGCACTTCACTCTACCGCAAGCCCACGGACAACCTCACGATGCTCCACTTCTCCAGCTTCCACCCTAACCACGTTCAAGAAGCCATCCCCTATGGACAAGCCCTGCGAATACACAGGATCTGCTCAGACGAGGAGGAACGCGATGGACACCTACAGACGCTGAAAGACGCCCTCGTAAGAACGGGATATGAGGCTCAACTCGTCGATCGACAGTTCCGACGGGCCACAGCGAAAAATCACATAGACCTCCTCAGAAGACAAACACGGGACACAACCAACAGAGTACCCTACGTTGTCCAGTACTTCCCCGGAGCGGAGAAACTACGCCATGTTCTTCGCAGCCTTCAACATGTCATCGATGACGACGAACACCTCGCTAAGGCCATCCCCACGCCCCCACTACTCGCCTTCAAACAGCCACCTAACCTCAAACAGACCATCGTTTGCAGCAAATTACACAGCTTTCAGGAGAACAGCGACCACGACACCACACAACCCTGCCACGGCAACCTCTGCAAGACATGCCAGATCATCAACACAGATACCATCATCACACGTGAGGACACCACCCACCAGGTACATGGTACATACTCATGTGACTCGGCCAACGTTGTCTACCTCATACGTTGCAGGAAAGGATGCCCCGGAGCATGGTACATCGGCGAGACCATGCAGACACTGCGACAACGTATGAACGGACACCGCGCAACAATCGCCAGGCAGGAGTGTTCCCTCCCAGTCGGGGAACACTTCAGCAGTCAAGGACATTCAGCCTCCGATCTTCGGGTAAGTGTTCTCCAAGGCGGCCTTCGAGACACACGACAACGCAAAATCGTCGAGCAGAAACTGATAGCCAAGTTCCGCACCCATGAGGACGGCCTCAACCGGGATCTTGGGTTCATGTCACGCTACATATAACCCCACCTGACGTAGAGTCATCCAGACTCGAGTCGTCGTTGGCTTGTTCTCTCTACACAGATGCGGCCGGACCTGCTGTGATTTCCAGCAAAAAAAGTTTTTTGTTTTCCATACAGACCCCAGCATCTGCCACATTTGACCCCTTGTGACCCCACCTCATTGTCTTTGATGTAATGTTTTCCTGACTGACCTGTTTGGACACCATCCACACCTTTGATTGCTGTGATTATCTCTCTGCCGAGGTGTGATAAAGGGCAGTTAGAAAGATTAACTGTACTCGTCTGGCAGTGTTCTCTGACTATATATGCTGTGCCTATATGCATCTCTTCACTTCACCTGATGAAGGAGCAGCGCTCCGAAGGTTGTGATTTCAAATAAAGCTGTTGGACTATAACCTGGTGTTGTGCGACTTCTCAAATTTGTCCACCCCAGTCCAACACCGGCATCTCCACATCAAAAGAAATGAAAGCTAGTATTAAGTCAAAGGAGGAAGCTTATAAAGTTGCCAGAAAAAGCGGTCAGCCTGAGGATTGGGATCTTTTTAGAAATCAGCAAAGGGGGACCAAGAAATTGATAAAGAAAGGGAAAATGGAATATGAGCACAAACTAGCGAAAAATATAAAAACGGATTGTAAAAGCTTCTATAGGGATGTGAAAAGGAAAAGACTGGCGAAGGTAAATGTAGGTCCTTTACAGGCAGAGACAGGAGAATTTATAATGGGGAATGAGGAAATGGCAGAGAAATTAAATAAATATTTGTTTCTGTCTTCACAGAGGAAGACACAAAAAACCTCCAGAAATACGAGAAAACCAAGGGTGTGACAAGAATGAGGAACTTAAAGAAATTATTATTAGTAAAAAAACAGTACTTGCAAAATTAATGGGACTAAAAGTTGAGAAACCCCAAGGACCGGATGACCTACATCCTAGGGTTTTGAAAGAGGTGGCCATTGGAATAGTGGACGCATTGGTTGTCATCTTCCAAAATTCTATAGATTCTGGAACGGTTCCTGCAGATTGGAGGACAGCAAATGTAACCTCGCTATTTAAGAAAGGAGGGAGAGAGAAAACAGGGAACTACAGACCTGTTAGCCTCACATCAGTAGTTGGGAAAATGCTGGAATCTATTATAAAGGATGCAATAACTGGGCACTTCGAAACTAATAGTAAGATTGGGCAGAGTCAACATGGATTTATGAAAGGGAAATCCTGTTTGACAAACCTATTGGAGTTCTTTGAGGATGTAACTAGTGGAGTAGACAAAGGGGAACTGGAAGATGTGGTGTATCTGGATTTTCAGAAGGCCTTCGATAAGGTCCCACACAAGAGGTTGGTGAACAAAATTAGGGCACATGGAATTGGGGGTAATATACTAGCATGGATTGAGAATTGGTTAACAGACAGAAAACAAAGAGTAGGGATAAACGGGTCTTTTTCAGGATGGCAGGCTGTGACTAGTGGTGTACCACAAGGATCGGTGCTTGGGCCCCAGCTATTCACAATCTATATCAATGATTTGGATGAGGGGACTAAATGTAACATTTCCAAATTTGCTGATGATACAAAGCTAGGTGGCAGTGTCAGTTGTGAAGAGGATGTGAAGAGGCTTCAAGGGGATCTCGACAGGCTCAGTGAGTGGGCGAGAACATGGCAGATGGAATATAATGTGGATAAATCCACTTTGGTGGTAAAAATAGAGAGGCGGACTATTACCTGAATGGTGGCAGATTAGGGAAAGGGGAGGTGCAACGAGACCTGGGCGTCATGGTACATCAGTCACTGAAGGTGGGAATGCAAGTGCAGCAGGCAGTCAAGAAAGCAAACGGAATGATGGCCTTCATAGTAAGGGGATTTGAGTACAGGAGTAGGGAGGTGATGCTGCAGTTGTACAGGGCCTTGGTGAGGCCACACCTGGAGTATTGTGCGCAGTTTTGGTCTCCTAACTTAAGGAAGGACATTCTTGCTATTGAGGGAGTGCAGCGAAGGTTCACTAGATTGATTCCTGGGATGGCCGGACTGACATATCAAGAAAGATTGGGTCAACTGAACTTGTATCCTCTGGAGTTCAGAAGAATGAGGGGGGATCTTATAGAGACATTTAAAATCCTGACTGGTTTAGACAAATTAGATGCGGGCAGAATGTTCCCAATGTTAGGGAAAACTAGAACCAGGGGTCACAGTCTAAGGATTAAGGGGAAGCCATTTAAGACTGAGCTGAGGAGGAACTTCTTCACCCAGAGAGTGGTGAATCTATGGAATTCTCTTCCACAGAAGGTTGTTGAGGCCAGTTCGCTAAATATATTCAAAAGGGAGTTAGATATAACACTCACAACTAGGGGGATCAAGGGGTATGGCGAGAAAGCAGGAATGGGGTACTGAGGTAGCATGTTCAGCCATGAACGCATTGAATGGCGGTGCAGGCTCGAAGGACCGAATGGTCTACTCCTGTACCTATTTTCTATGTTTCTATGTTTCTAAATGTGAAGTTATCCACTTTGGAAGAAAAAACAGAAATTTTCTAAATGGTGAAAGATTGGGGAATGCAGATGCTCAAAGGGACCTGGGTGTCCTTGTACATGAGTCACTGAAAGTGAATGTGCAGGTGCAGCAAGTCATTAGGAAGGCAAATGGTATGCTGGCCTTCATTACAAGAGGATTTGAGTACAGGAGTAAAGTAGTCTTACTCCAATTATATAGGGCCTTGGTGAGACCACACCTGGAGTACTGTGTACAATTTTGGTCTCCTTACCGAAGGAAGGATATACTTGCCATAGAGGGAATGCAACGAAGGTTCACGAGATTGATTCCTGGGATGGCGGGACTGTCGTATGAGAAGAGGTTGAGTAAACTAGGCCTGTATTCTCTTGAATTCAGAAGAATGAGAGGGGATCTCATTAAAGCATACAAAATTATTACAGGGCTTGATAGGGTGGATGCTGGGAGAATGTTTCCCTTGGCTGGGGAGTCTAGAACCAGGGGCCACAGCCTCAGGATAAAGGGTAGGCCATTCAGGACTGAGATGAGAAGAAATTTCTTCACACAGAGGGTGGTGAATCTTTGGAATTCTCTACCCCAGAGGGTTGTGGAGGCTCAGTCATTGGGTATATTCAAAACAGAAGTTGATAGATTTCTGACTAGTAAGGGCATCAAGGGATATGGCGATAGGGCCGGTGAATGGAGTTGAGGCAGAAGATCAGCCATGATCTCATTGAATGGCGGAGCAGGCTCGAAGGGCCGAATGGCCTACTCCTGTTCCTATTTCTTATGTTCTTATGAAGTGCAACAATCAAAATGTAAATGAAAAAATTAAGAAAGCAAGAAAGGCCAATTGCATCATGGCAATCGTGCAAATAATAACTAGTGTGAACGAGAAATACACTAAACCGAGTAGCCAGGTTCAGAGTCTTCAGGCAGAAAGAGAGCTTGAAAAAGGACTTGGTGCTGTACAGGCAGAACATCGATTAACCGCCAACCAAGAGTTGGAGATGCCCCCAGAATTAACACAATTACCCCCAAGCTGCAGAGTTCTTCAGAAGCAATAGTTAAGACGCAGGGAAAATTAGATGATACCAAAATAGCTTATCGAGAACTATGGAATTTGTTGCAGGAAAACAAGGATAGAGGGGTGGTAAGGCGATGGAGAGAGGAGAGACGGGGAAGAGCAGAGGACAAGAAAAAATAAAAGAATTAAAAGTTAGAGTGGCGGTCTTGTCCTTCGGCACTGGCGAGGAGGAATCCAGTGAGGATGACGAGGATGATCCAACCCTCCCAACAGTGCCCCCACCACAGTTCGAAGGACCACTGAAGGTGGTGGTCTCTGATGTCGAGCAGGGAGAAAGTGATACTTCTAGTATCAGTGGTAATCCAGGGAGTTTTGCCGATTATACCCGGTCTAAAACAGGAGATAGTACGGGGGGGTACACAGGTCTGTTAAGATGGTCCCCATAGTTACCAAACACCTGCATACAGGAGGGACGACAAACAGGGAAAGTTGAGTAGTGTATGAATACAAAGATAAAGAAGCAGGTCGGGATCTGACCCATTCAGAATTGTGCCAACTCAGTGGCTGATTGCCCAAATATGAGGGAATAGGAAAAACCCAACTCAGTTACCAAGTAAAGTTCGATTGCTACAGACGCAGACGCCTCGACAGACGAGGGTGCTTTTCTACTGCCGCAGGTTGCCTTACCTCGAGATGTGACATTGCCTGGCGTAAATAGCAGCTATTAAAAACCCTGGGTTGGACACTTGATGTGGAACAAAAGGGGTGAGGAAAAGGAGAAAGAAGTTCAAAAGCCAACAGCCAAAGTTAAAGAAATAGGATTGCTGTGAGAAAGAAATAGGTGACGATAATCGGGGTGTGGCAAACAGTGAGGATGATACCAATCGACTGCAACAGGACATAGAAAGGCTAGCAGAATGGGCAGACAAGTGGCAGTTGGAATTTAATACAGAGAAGTGCGAGGTGATGCATTTTGGCAGAAGGAACAGGGAGAGGCAATATACACTTAATGGCACAGTTTTGAAGAGTGTGCAGGGACAGAGGGACCTGGGAGTTAATGTGCATAGGTCCCTGAAGGTGGCAGGGCATATTGGGAGAGTGGTTAGCAAAGCATATGGGATCTTGGGCTTCATAAATAGAGGTATTGAGTACAAAAGTAGAGAGTTATGCTGAACCTTTATAAAGCGCTAGTTAGGCCACAACTGGAGTATTGCGTCCAGTTCTGCTCACCACACTTTAGGAAGGATGTGAAGGCCCTTGAGAGGGTGCAGAGGAGATTTACCAGAATGGTTCCGGGGATGGGGGAGTTTAGCTACAAGGACAGGTTGGAGAAGCTGGATTTGTTTTCATTAGAGCAAAGGAGGTTGAGGGGTGATTTGATAGAGGTGTACAAGATTATGACATGATGTGAAGATGCCGGTGTTGGACTGGGGTGGACAAATGTGAGAAGTTGCACAACACCAGGTTATAGTCCAACAGCTTTATTTGAAATCAGATTATGACAGGTTTGGATAGGCTAGACAGTGAAAGGCTGTTCCCACTAGTTGATGGTACAAGGACTACGGGACACAGATTTAAGGTTTTGGGCAAGAGATACAGAGGGGATGTGAGGAAAAACTTTTTAAAGCAGCGAGTGGTGATGACCTGGAACTCGCTGCCGACGGAAGTGGTGGAAACTCAGTGTTTTCAAGGGGAGACTGGATAGGCACTTGAGGGAAATAAACTTGCAGGGCTACGGGGATAGAGCGGGGGAATGGGACTGCTGGATTGCTCTACAGAGAGCCGGCAGGGACTCGATGTGCTGAATGGCCTCCTTCTGTGCCGTTATGACTCTATGACAGTCTTCAACATGTTCTGTTTTCATTTTTTTTAAAGGAATCATTTCCGAGAGTGTTTGTGGATGTTTCTTGGGCTTGCGACCAAGGAATATCACATAGATTCTGGCACTTTCATCATAACCCATTGCAGGGAGCAATATTTCTAAGTTGCATGAAAGAGTGAATATATTGAGTATGTTCATTTCAATTTAAGATTGTGCACCCAGAATTTGGAGAAATTTTTGAATTACATTTTAAGTTCAAGAAGCTGGTGTGAATTTATTTTGACTATGATTCACATACAAATGTGAAAAGCACAAAAGAGTTTGTTTTACAAAAGAGAAGCTTCATTTACGGTTGCCATGGTGCCTAGTAGAAAATGAATTTGAACGCTTTAAAACACTTTGTTTTAATTGGAGTAGAGTTAAAAAAAACTGCTATTGCTTTATGCAGTTTAAATTAAAGATGCGTGGTCTTATTTTAAATCAATTTCAATGTTAACAAGATGCTGTTACTGGATGTTTGCCGATGACACACAGAATGGCGGCATTGTAGGCAGTGTAGATGCAAGCTCACAATTACAAAGAGACATTCGTAGATTAAGTGAATGGGCAAAACTGTGGCAAATGGATTTCAATGTCCACTTTGGACCTAAAAAGGATAGAACAGGATACTTTCTAAATGGTGAAAAGCTACAAACAGCAGAGGTCCAAAGAGACTTGGGGTCCAGGTACAAAGATCATTAAAATGTCATCAACAGGTACAGAAAATAATCAAAAAGGCTAATGGAATGCTGGCCTTTATATCTAGAGGACTAGAGTACAAGGGGGCAGAAGTTATGCTGCAGCTGTACAAAACCCTGGTTAGACCACACCTGGAGCACTGTGAGCAGTTCTGGGCACCACACCTTAGGAAGGATATATTGGCCTTGGAGGGAGTGCAGCGTAGGTTTACCAGAATGATACCCGGACTCCAGGGGTTAAATCACACAAACTAGGGTTGTATTCCCTGGAATTCAAACAAAAGGGGTGATTTGATCGAAGTTTTACAAAAGTTTTGTTTAACTGTGAAAGCTGGCCTTTTCTTCACTTATATTACAGTCATTTGGAGAGAGACCTGAAGAAAGAAAATGAAAGATGTCATTTCCTGTAAGCACGCGCTGTTTTGTTTTATTTTATCTGTTCTGTATTGTGTTTAGTCAATAAAATATTGGTCTGAATTAAATTGGAACTATTGAGGTTTAACTAACCCATTAAATGGTGAAAACCCGACTTTCATTGTGGCCACAGTGAAATTCTGGTCATTTTAAATGGTTGGGGGGTCTCTAGATCCAGACATGGGGCTTTCACACTGAGAACAAGGGGAGACACCTTACACTGGAGCAGAATTGGTTCACAGAATGTTTAAAGTTAATACTGATGTTGGTAACGATTCTGCTGGTTTTAACCGATTTTTAATTCCTCGGGATGGATAAAAATTTGGTAAAGTTTTTGTGCCTTCGTGGCTCACGTTTTGAAAGTTGGAACTGAAGGAGAAACTGAAATTTATTTCAGGAAATTGGCTGCAAGTTTTAAAAGGTACAAAGACTGAAAAAAGTAAGATGTGTTTGGTTCTTTGGGAAAGTTTTCTTAAATTTACGTGAAGTGAGGCAATAGCGTCTGACAATGTTTCACTCCGCTGTCTTATAAACCCGCAAAGGAGTTAACCCTTTCCGCTGACAGCTGTTTCCTCAATTATCCAGCAACCACTTTTGTATTGCTGGATGTAAATTTATACGGGGCATTATTCAATTTAAGTTTCCCAATTTAAGTGGATATTTCCCCACGGTGACAGAAGGAAATTATGAATTGACAAATTAACCCCTTGGGCTCTTAAGCAGAGCCACAATGGATTCTCTGTTTCTTTTTTCTTATAAACAGGGGACCACGGTTTCCCGGACCGTAAGGAGGTTGATGGCAGAGCCAGAGATCCAGCACTTTTAAGAATTCATCGGCAGACATTGTCAGACATCAAATGTCACAGCATGGTGACAATTTGGACTTAAGATTTTGCCCTTCAAAAGCTCGGACTTAACCCAGTCAGGGTCATTTGTATCTTCTGAGACAGAATGCTCGAGAGGGCGAGTTATGGAAGTTACCTCCAAAGTAATTGTGAGCACTTCTGTCTCTAATGTAAAACCACCAAGTCTGGGCATAATTTGTTTCTGAAATTGGAATAGATAAAGATAAATTGATATGAGTTGCTGTTTCAAGCATTCAAGATGGGAAAATTTATCTGACATTTAAGGGGATAATAACATTTTCATTAAAAGAAAAGAGGAGAGCAGTCTAGGTGGTTTCTGTATATCAAGGAAGAAAGTGTTTTGGGGAAATAGAACGGAACATTGACAAGATCTGTCCATCCAACAATACTGCTCTTTGGATTTGGGATCATTTTGAAATGATGAAATGGACTCAGGCTCATTATATCAGGTTCATTTTACAACAATAAATGGTCCAAGAAGAGGTTCTACAATGAGGGGTCTAGAACAAGGGGTCACAGTCTCAGGATACGGGGTAGGACATTTAGGACTAAGATGAGGAGAAATTTCTTCAGTCAGAGGGTGGTGAACCTGTGGAATTCTCTAACACAGAAGGCTGTGGAGGCCAAGTCACTGAATATATTTAAGAAGGAGATAGATAGATTTCAAGACACAAAAGGCATCAAGGGGTATGGGGAGAGAGCGGGAATATGGTATTGAGATAGAGGATCAGCCATGATCATATTGAATGGCAGAGCAGGCTCGAAGGGCCGAATGGCCTACTCCTGCTCCTATTTTTCTATGTTCCGGTTAACTAAAATTAAACAAACAAAATGTGTTAAAATCTGGACCAAGTGGGAACGTTTGATCTATGTTTTAAAGATATTATGGTAATGTTGTATTAGACAGTAACGTTCCTCTGGGGCTCGTGACTGAGATGCAATGGTGAATGCTTAGAAGCATAGAAGATAGGAGCAGGAGTAGGCCATTCATACCCTCAAGCCTGCTCCGCCATTTAATGAGATCATGGCTGATCATCCAAATTCAGTACCCTGTCCCTGCTTTCTCCCCATATCCCTTGATCCCTTTAGCCTTAAGAAATATATCCATCTCCTTCTTGAATATATTTAATGAATTGGCCTCAACTGCCTTCTGTGGTAGAGAATTCCACAGGTTCACCACTCTCTGGGTGAAGAAATTCCTAAATGGCTTACCCCTTATCCTTAGACTGTAACCTCTGGTTCTGGACTCCCCCGCCATCGGGAACATCCTTCCTGCATCTAGTCTGTCTAGCCCTGTTAGAATTTTATAAGTTTCAATGAGATACCCTCTCATTCTTTTAAACTCTAGCGAATATAAGCCTAATCGACCCAATCTCTCTTCATACGTCATTCCTGCCTTCCCAGGTATCAGTCTGGTAAATCTTCGCTGCACTCCCTCCATGACAAGAACATCCTTCCTCAGATAAGGCGACCAAAACTGCACACAATACTCAAGGTGTGGTCTCACCAAGGCCTTGTACAACTGCAGCAAGACATCCTTGCTCCTGCACTCAAATCCTCTCGCTATGAAGGCCAACATACCATTTGCCTTCTTAACCACCTGCTGCACCTGCATGCTTACCTTCAGCTACTGGTGCACAAGGACTCCCAGATCTCGTTGCACTTCCCCTTTTCCCAATCTATTGCCGTTCAGATAATAATCTGTCTTCCTGTTTTTGCCACCAAAGTGGATAACCTTGCATTTATCCACATTATACTGCACCTGCCATGCATCTGCCCAATCACCCAACCTGTCCAAATCATACTGGAGTCTCTCTGCATCCTCCTCACAGCACACACACCCACCCAGCTTTGTGTCGTCTGCAAACTTAAAGATATTACATCTAGTTCCCTTGTCTAGATCATTAATATATATTGTGAATAGCTGGGGTCCTAGCACCGATCCCTGTGGTACCCCACTAGTCACTGTCTGCCACTCGGAAAAAGACCCGTTTATTCCAACTCTTTGCTTCCTGTCTGCCAACCAGTTCTCTATCCAAATCAATACCTCACCCCCAATCCCATGTGCTTTAACTTTGCACGCTAATCTCTTATGCGGGAGCTTATCGAAAGCCTTCTGGAAGTCCAAATACACCACATCCACTGGTTCTCCCTTATCTATTCTACCAGTTACATCCTCAAAAAATTCCAGTAGATTAGTCAGGCTTGATTTACCTTTTGTAAATCCATGTTGACTTTGTCCGATCCTGTCACTGTTTTCCAAGTGCTCTGCTATTACATCTTTTATAATGGGCGCTAGCATTTTGCCCACTACCAATGTCAGGCTTACCGGTCTATAATTCCCCTTTTTTCTCTTTACCACCTTTTTTAAATAGTGGGGTTACATTAGCTACCCTCCAATCCATGGGAACTGTTCCAGAGTCTATAGAATTTTGAAAGATGACCAGCAATGCATCTACTATTTCTAGGGCCACTTCCTTAAGTACCCTAGGATGTAGATTATCAGGCCCTGGGGATTTATCGGCCTTCAATCCCGTCAATTTCCCTAACACCATTTCCCTACAAATAGTGATTTCATTCAATTCCTCCCTCTCATTAGACCCTATGTTCCCCGACATCTCTGGGAGTTTATTTGTGTCCTCCTTTGTGAAGACAGAACCAAAGTATGTATTTAATTTGCCAGCCATTTCTTTGTTCCCCATCATAAATTCCCCTGATTCTGACTGCAAGGGACCTACGCTTGACTTCACCAATCTTTTTCTCTTCACATATCTATAGAAGCTTTTACAGTCAGTTTTTATGTTCCCTGCAACCTTACTCTCATATTCTATTTTCCCCCTCTTAATGAATCCCTTTGTCCTCCTTTGCTGAATCCTAAACTGCTCCCAATCCTAAGTTTTGCTGCTTTTTCTGGCCAATTTATATGTCCTCTCCTTGGATCTTATGCTATCCCTAATTTCCCTTGTTAGCCACGGTTGAGTCACCTTTTTTGTTTTATTTTTATACCAAACAGGGATGAACAAATTCTGTAGTTAATCCATGCGATCTTTAAATGTTTGCCATTGCCTATCCACCATTAACCCTTTAAGTAACGTCCCCAATCCATCCTAGCCAACTCGTGCCTCATACCATTGCAGTTTCCTTTATTTAAATTCAGGACCCTAGTCTCTGAGTCAACTACTTCACTCTCCATCTTAATGAAGAATTCTATCATATTATGATCGCTCCTCCCCAAGGGGCCTCGCACAACAAGATTGCTAATTAATCCTTTCTCATTACATAATACCCAGTCTAAGATGGCCTGATCTCTAGTTGGTTCCTCGACATATTGGTCCAGGAAACCATACACTCTAGGAATTCCTCCTCCACAGTATTGTTACTAATTTGGTTAGCCCAATCTATATGTAGATTAAAGTCAGATAACTGCTGTGCCCTTATTGCATGCATCTCTAATTTCCCATTTAATGCCATCCCCAACCTCAGCATTACTGTTTGGGGGTCTGTATACAACTCCCACTAACATTTTCTGCCCCTTGGTATTTCTCAGCTCTACCCATACAGATTCCACATCATCAGAGCTAATATCCTTCCTTACTATTGTGTTAATCTCCTCTTTAACCAGCAATGCTACCCCACCTCCTTTTCCTTTTTGTCTGTTCTTTCTGAATATTGAATACCCCTGGATGTTGAATTCCCAGCCTTGGTCACCCTGGAGCCATGTCTCCGTAATCCCAATTATATCATATCCGTTTACATCTATTTGTGCAGCTAATTCATCCACCTTATTACGAATGCTCCTCGCATTAAGACACAAAGCCTTCAGGCTTGTTTTTTTTTAACACTCTTAGTCCTTTTAGAATTATTATTTACTGTAGCCCTGTTTGATTTACACCCTTGATTTCTCTGCCTTCCACTTTTGCTTTTCTCCTTCCTGTCTTTTGCTTCTATCCTTGCTTCCCTTTCCTCTGTTTCCCTGCACAGGTTCCGAACCCCTTGCCATTTTAGTTTAAACCCTCCCCAACAGCACTAGCAAACACTCCCCCTAGGACATCAGGTCCCTGTTCTGCCCAGGTGCAAACCGTCCAGTTTGTACTGGTCCCACCTCCCCCAGAACCGGTTCCAATGTCCCAGGAATTTGAATCCCTCCCCCTTGCACCATTCCTGTGTAAAATTGAATGAGAGGAAGTGAGTGAGGATATAAGATAAAAACAGGAAAATTACACCACCAAATGGGAATTTTTTTAAACTAATTTTTCTTAGGTGAATTGGCATAAATCACCTGGGTGCAATCTGGTATTAATGTACATTCTTGTGAAAGTCAGGGAAGTGTCGTTAAGAACTGTAAATTGATAAGCTTTCTCTTGGAGATGTTTGTGTCGTTGCCTGTACTGAACGATAAGAAAACTGCATTTGATAGTCTGGCCACTACCCGAGACATCAGGACCATGCAGGGGGAGATGAGCAAAGATCTCCAGACCCCTCCATGATCTTTTGATAAGATCACTTGAAAGCCCGAGAATGGCTTTGATCGGATGCCACGTGTGGTATGATATTGGGATACCGGTGTGTGTGCAAATGTAAATGTGTTACGTGTGAAGTAACTAGCATGCGGGAATGCATGATGAGTTTGCACTGAAGAGCGGGTCTCAGACAGGCTCAGTTATCGACAACAACATGACATGAAATGGTTAATGTGGCTCAGGAGAGTGAGACAACTTTTTAAATCATCAAGGCACTGACACATTCTCCACAGAGAAACCGACTTTGAAATAATCAGGATAGAGTTAAACACACTGCTACCTGTCAGAGGGATTGAAATTAAAAGTAAAGAGAGCTAGAATGGTTGTCAGTTTCAGAATCTCCACCAACTGGTGAACAAAGAAATCTTGTAGGGAGGCTAAAAACAAAAATCAGGGAGGCCGAGGCCCGTCTCTGGACAAGGGGACCATGGCTGTCTACAAATCAGCTCCAAGCTGAAGGTGGGAGACAAGGAGGCCATCCCTTACAGGTTCCAGAACAAAACATAGATCCAAGTGAGGAGGCATCACTACACATATTTAATAATATAGCATTTAAGGGGATGCTAGATATAAAGGAGAAGGGAATAGAGGGTTATGCTGATAGAGTTAGATGAGAAAAGACGGGAGGAGGCTCATGTAGAGCATAAACGCCGGCACGGACTGGTTGGGCCGAATGGCCTGTTTCTGGGCTGTATATCCTATGTAATCCTATGTAATCCTTTGAGGAAACAGAGGACCTCAAAAAGGTTAGATTTGGGCACCCAACCCCACCACTATCATTTAGTCTCGAATCAGTGATAAACCGAGGTACAGCTTCTCAAAAGCATAATTTCGGTGGTATTAGGGAATGAACTCTAAGGCGGGCTCCCTGGAAGATTTATGCGGGAGTCCAGGAAGACTCCCCTGAACCAGGTGGGATGGGACACACCCCGACCCCAAACACTAAATTGGTCACGAAATTAATAGGATTCAGTTAAAGAGTTATTATCACACTAGGACAAAAAAAGATAATTCAAGCACATTGTAAAAGACTTCAATACAAACTTAAGGGTAATGACAGCAGGTTATTTTGAAGTGAGAAATGTCTTATGTTGATAAGTAATATTAACTATTGGTTTGCCAAGTACAAACACTGATGGCGATCGTCGTAAAACACTAGAACATGTGTTTAGCTGCACTGAGGTAATGCTGCTGTATAATATCATATAACTTTTGAAAAGTATTAAAAACTAAAGTACTTAATTCAAAATGATACTAAAAAGGAATTTCATAATATATATAAGAACTGTCCAGTCCAAAAAAAATCAAAATGTTAACGGGCTAGAAGTTATTAAATCAGGAAACGTATTACGTATTGAGGCCAAGATCAGATCAGCCATGATCTCATCAAATGGTGGAGCCCGGCTCGAGGGGCGGAGCAGGCTCGAGGGGCCGTGGGGTGGAGCAGGATCGAGGGGCCGTGGGGCGGAGCAGGCTCGAGGGGCGGAGCAGGCTCGAGGGGCCGAGGGGCGGAGCAGGCTCGAGGGGCGGAGCAGGCTCGAGGGGCCGAGGGGCGGAGCAGGCTCGAGGGGCCGTGGGGCGGAGCAGGCTCGAGGGGCCGAGGGGCGGAGCAGGCTTGAGGGGCCGAGGGGCAGAGCAGGCTCGAGGGGCCGAGGGGCGGAGCAGGCTCGAGGGGCCGTATGGTGGAGCGGGCTCGAGGGGCCGAGGGGTGGAGCAGGCTCGAGGGCCGACTCCTGCTCTTATTTCTTATGTTCTTATTACAAAACAATGTGCGTTTTGAAATTGTCCGGTTGTGTTAAACATTAGCTTGAATCTGTCAACTGGATTATGTGAAGGACGTTATTTACAATTAATAGACAAAATGGTCGGAGAATGAGTAAAGGGCGTGTTAGTTGTAGGGTTTGGCCGGTGCCAACATCAGTGGGTGCATGTGCCTCAAGGATTTTTGGACTTTTAAAATGGATATGCACCCTTTTAAAATGGAGACGCACGTGGGCTGCATTTTAAAAATGGAGTTTGGACTTTTGGACTTTAAAAGGGACTGCCTGTTGGTTTCTGTGAAGATGAACTGTCTGTCTTTTGGGTTGCCATGGGACCTGTCTCAACGCTGACGTCATGAAAGGCAGGAGCCTTTTCATATTCGAACTTGTGAGATTTGGGGAAAACCACCTTCTGTCCATGGAGCCAGGATGTCTGGATGGACAATGAGGTTTGCAGGCCAAAAGAAATCTCTAGACTCTTTCAATGAAGGCGTAGTCAAGAATTTAACAAACAGTTAGCACTTGGAGAACTGCTCATCTGCAGTAATGGCCGACCATTGTTTTCTTCAAGATGACCAATCCAAGACAGAGACATCATCAGGTAAACCAACGAGTATCTCTGCGACCATGGTAACCAGAAATCGCCCAGCAAGTTTTGTGTATTGCACGGGGTATAAACATGCTGAACTTTGGCTGTTTGTTTGCTTTCTTTTCTCTAAAATCTGTAACGGGGTTCTCCGCGTAACCACATGTCCGTCAACTCTCCAGGAACGCCCGAAGTGAGTGCCTCGCCGTACCGCCTGAACGTAACTCTCTAGGCCTCATCGCATGCCTCTGTTAGGCACGGTTTTGTCTCTGGAGTCGGATGGAGCCGGGACCGTGTTTATCAGCGACAAGGGCTGGTAATTATATCCAGCATACACCTCTAGAAATCCCCAGGACCGCCCGCGTGTTTGGCTGCTGAGGAACTGCAAGTGTCCAAGACGCAGTCTAACATGTGTGTGTGAGGAGGCTTCCAAGTGTGGGTTCTGACCAAACTGGGAGAGGGGTTTAGTTAGAAGGGTTTTTCCATTATCTAGGCTTAGATTCTGGGAAGGGGTTGGTTCGGCGTAACCGACAGGGTGGGTATTTTAGTCTAAAGTTATAAGCTAGTGTCCACGGTCACCTACTCATTCTGCCGTAAGCGAGAGGAGTAGGGGTTGTCATTTTTGAGTGTAATAAAAGGAATCGACCTTTGACCAACCTGAACCGTTTGGTTTTGTCTGAATCATTTATAATCTGTCCATAGTAACTCCTTGGGTCTGAACTTGGGGGTTGTGGGGCTTGTGGTTCGCGGTATAATTCGGAAGACCAACCGGGTGGCATCCGGTCACGGCCGGGTTACACAGTAATCCCGCTGGGGACGCTGCACACCGGGCATAGGAGAAGACCTATCTGGCCTTGTCTCGCTCTCTGTGTGGGATTACCCGCTAATCGACGGGCTGGGCAGGGACTATTGGCATAAGTGTGAAGGAATAAGCCATATAACCTATTCAGAAAAATACACCATTCTATGAAAGAATTCTGGCCTTATTAAAACATGACAAACTGGGTTTGGAAATCTGGAAGCCTCAACAATCTAAAGCTGTGATAGAATTCTGACTATAGAGATAAGATAGTTGTTGACACTGAATCAATAACCTTATTGAAACAGAAGGTTAAAGGCTCCTGACAGTCTGAATCTTTCAGAACAAAACAAAAGATCACCATGGTTAAGGTGTTCTAATTTACACTTCGTAAAGAGGCACAAACAGAAGGCCTTAGTAAAAATGACATCAAATAAAATGCACCTGCTGTTGCACCATTTTTTATGGTAAGCTTGGAACACCTAGAGGAGACACGAGTCTGTATTGCTGCCAGCTGAGGTGACTAAGAATTGCAGAAGTCAGCAGAAAAATGACTAGAGATAATTAGCTTACATCAGCAGAAAACCTTAAAGAGAATACCACTGGAAAAGGGTATAAATATTGAGCTCTCAAATGGGATAATAGATTCGCTGTAAAGGGGCAAAGCGATTCTCAGGCTTCAGAGGCAACTCTTTGTACCTCGGGGATCAAAAGGTACTGTATTTGATTTTGGTGGATATCCTGAATAAGACTAAGAACTGTAAAACTGTAGCGAAGTTAAGATTTGAGAGTAAGGATCTCTGATAATAAGATTGTAAAGCTTTCTCTTTTTGGAACTGTTAATGTTGCGATTGACTCACCAACTGTAAATTACATGTCGGTTCTTGAATAAATCTATATATTTTTAGAATTGTCTCACATAAGACTTCTGTATCAAACACAGAATCACACAGAATCCCCACAGTGCAGATAGAGGCCATTTCGGCCCATCGAGCCTGCACTGACACATATCCCACCCTATCCCCGTAACCCCATGTATTTAATCCCCCCTAACACTAAGGGTCAATTTATCATAGCCAAATCAACCTAACCTGCACATCTTTGGACTGTGGGAGGAAACCGGAGCACCCGGAGGAAACCCACGCGCGAACTCAATCTCTGTACACTCTTTGGTGAGGAGTTACAGAATTCTGGGGGAGTTTTCCGGACCCTCATAAAATCCAGAACGTTACAGTCTAGCTAAACTTATTAAAAGTGCTATCTGGAGGACGGTAACATTTTCAGGTTGTTCCTTTCCTTTAGGGAGAGATAGACCAGACCTTTAGACCCAATTAAGCAACTTTAGGATTTGGCTACCTCAAACTTTAGTTGAAAGTGAACATCTGAGGAATACGCCTGATCCGGGGTAGCCCTAAAGGGACTAGGATTAGTAAATATCCCTTCAGTTGGCGCCCAACGTGTGTGTTAACGAGTTGATACAGAACCTATACTTATATTTATATCTATATCCATCTTGTAGATTGTTAAGTAAAGAAGGAGTGTTTTACTGACAGTGGTACTAGACCCAGATTTAAGTCTCTAGAGACGACAAGTCCCTGATCAGGCCTCGTAGAACTTAAATCAGAACTCCCTCAATATACCATTGAGGTCTAGAAATTTCTTATAAAATTCATATTAAACCCTAACCGAGGTTAGGTCCTGACGAAATAGCAAACCCTGTAGGAATTGGCCAAGTCTTTTTATTAGGAAATTCAAACGATTGCTTTATTAGGGGAAATAATCCTATCCCTGAACCTCCACAAGAACAAGTAATCATTTGTGATGGATCTTCAATGACGATTAAAAAAGGGACATCCCAACAATCCTCTGGGATGGGGATAGTAGTAGGGACTTTTCGAGATTCCTATTCTTTTTATCCAGAATAATTACTGTTCATACCCCTTGGCCATAAGACAGCGCAATATGCTGAAGCCGCAGCATTACGGTATGCTTTAGAAAAGGCAGACCCTATTAAACCCACACTAATCAGTACAGATAGTGACTACTGTAAAAGAGGATATAACCAAGATCTAGTTTTCTGGGAACAAACAAACTTTACCAATCATAAGGGTAAACCCATAAAACATAAGTCATTGTGGAAAGACATTCTCCGTTCGAGAATGGAGAAACAGAATTGTCAGGTGATTCATGTAAACGGGCATACCACTGGGACAGTACACTCAAAAGAAAACAGGCTTGCAGATGAACAAGCGAAACATTCGGTCTGCATGACACCCCCTCGAGAGGGGCCTGCCAATATTAGTGTAATTACTAGGGCAGAATGGGCAGCTAATCAGGATGAGGAACTGATTAAGCTATTAGACCCAACAAAAGAGAATCCACCAGGATATCCACCAAAGTACTTTTACTCGGAAACCCTGATGGGTATTGTGCTAGTTAAGTTGCCCAAGCGAAACCGAGAAGTACCCCCGAGACACAAACGGGAACAGCTTGTAAAAGAAGCTCACGAGGGCATAGGTCAAGCACATTGTGGTGCCAGAACAACATTCTGCAAATTGACTCCCTTATATTGGTGGCCAGGCATGCTTAAGGCCTGTAAAACATACGTTTTGTGAGCCAAATTGTGAGCCATGCTATTTAACCAATAAGTCATCACTAATTAAGCCACCACCATTGGCTCCTGTGAAAGTTGATGAGCCAATGGGAAAATTCTTTATTGACTTTATTGGACCACTTCCCCCCGTCTTTGGGATATGGACATGTTCTCGTTTGTGTTGATAGATGCACTTCCTTCTGCTGGCTGGTCCCCACAAAAACTGTTTCAGAAAACGCACTCGCCAATGCTATTACTGACATAATTACTGTAGCTGCTGCACCCAAAATCTTACACTCCGATCAAGGCGGAGCCTTTGTCTCCAAAGTCTTCAAAGACTACTGCAAACAAAGGGGGATTGGGTTAGAGCACAGCTCGCCACGTCATCCGCAATCAGCGGGGCTGGTGGAACGGAAAAACCAGGAAGTAAAAAAGCTATTGGTTAAACTGTTGAGAATCAGGGGAAATAAGTGGACTGCCGTCATTCCGGAGGTGCAGCTATCACTTAATAATGTGCCCGCATCTGCATCAGGGACAGTGTCCCCTAAAACTCCATATTATCTAATGTATGGGGTTGAGATGCATACACAGCTTACCCATAGTTCTTTTATTGCCTCTACACTCTCTGATTCCTTGACCCGACAGCGACAGTTAGATTTAAAAAAAGTAACAGAGGAGATTCATCAAATTGATCAGAGGATAAGGGAGGCAAATAGGCAGAAAAAATTGACAAACAAAGCATGGAAACCCCTAGTAGGAGAATGGGTACAGGAAAAGAGGTTCGAGCAAAAACCTGGTTTAAGACCGAAGTGGAAAAAACCTGTTCAAATACATTCTGTTATTAATGAAAGAACTGTTAAAATACATGTTAATCAGCCGAATGGCAAGCATATTCTTAAAACTGTCTCCATAGACAATCTCAAAAGATGTCCTGCGGGATACCAAAATGGAGGAACAATACAAGGTGCAGTCGTACACTGTCTTCCAAGACCCAGCTTGGAGCACGACACAGGAAATGGATGTGATTGAACTACTGACGACGGTCAGTCAGACGGTGTCGCCGACTCCTCCACACGATGCTTGGCAACGCCTCAGGAATTGGATTCACAAAAAGCCACAACCAAAACAAGTAAAGACCAACAAGTTACTTCAACGAAGGAGGAAAACACTGTGGATGAAGAAGGAATCAACTGAGCTCCTTTACGAAACCAAGAATCTGTCCACACGCTGGATCAAAGGAACAGCGTGTCAAGCTTCAGCTAGTTCCAAATGATGTCTCCTTGACTCGTATGAATAACTCACCTCTACGGAACGTACATCTGCCAATTGGACATTCTAAGTACATGTTGTTTTGCTAATTGCATGACAATGTACCTATCATCCTTTTAATTTGTGTTCAATTTAAAATAAGGCAAAATATTGTCCTGGGGTGACTTAAAAGGAATTTTCATGTAGCTTTTGTGAATTTTGTGACATTAATGTGCTATTGTAACCTTATTAGTAACATTGACCAAACTCTGTCTTGATGCTCCAGTTCATTTTTTGGTCAAGAGGGGGGTGTGAAGGAATAAGCCATATAACCTATTCAGAAAAATATACCATTCTATGAAAGAATTCTGGCCTTATTAAAACATGACAAACTGGGTTTGGAAATCTGGAAGCCTCAACAATCTAAAGCTGTGATAGAATTCTGACTATAGAGATAAGATAGTTGTTGACACTGAATCAATAACCTTATTGAAACAGAAGGTTAAAGGCTCCTGACAGTCTGAATCTTTCAGAACAAAACAAAAGATCACCATGGTTAAGGTGTTCTAATTTACACTTCTTAAAGAGGCACAAACAGAAGGCCTTAGTAAAAATGACATCAAATAAAATGCACCTGCTGTTACACCATTTTTTATGGTAAGCTTGGAACACCTAGAGGAGACACGAGTCTGTATTACTGCCAGCTGAGGTGACTAAGAATTGCAGAAGTCAGCAGAAAAATGACTAGAGATAATTAGCTTACATCAGCAGAAAACCTTAAAGGGAATACCACTGGAAAAGGGTATAAATATTGAGCTCTCAAATGGGATAATAGATTCGCTGTAAAAGGGCAAAGCAATTCTCAGGCTTCAGAGGCAGGCTCTGTAAGTCTCCAACTCTTTGTACCTCGGGGATCAAAAGGTACTGTATTTGATTTTGGTGGATATCCTGAATAAGACTAAGAACTGTAAAACTGTAGCGAAGTTAAGATTTGAGAATGGGGATCTCTGATAATAAGATTGTAAGCTTTCTCCTTTTGGAACTGTTAATGTTGCAATTGACTCACCAACTGTAAATTACATGTCGGTTCTTGAATAAATCTATATATTTTTAGAATTGTCTCTCATAAGACTTCTGTATCAAACTCACAAACTCAATCTCTGTACACTCTTTGGTGAGGAGTTGCAGAATTCTGGGGGAGTTTTCCAGACCCTCATAATATCCGGAACGTTACAGTCTAGCTAAACTTATTAAAAGTGCTATCTGGAGGACGGTAACATTTTCAGGTTGTTCCTTTCCTTTAGGGAGAGATAGTCTGGACCTTTAGACCCAATTAAGCATCTTTAGGATTCGGCTACCTCTAACTTTAGTTGAAAGTGAACGTCTGAGGAATATGCCTGATCCGGGGTAGCCCTAAAGGGGCTAGGACTAGTAATTATCCTTTCATAAGCTCCTGCCGTCCAAGGAAAACAACCCAAACCAGGGAGTTTTTGTGGCACGGGTCGACTCAAGGGAGAGTCAGAGAAACACGGGGCACGCAAAAACACCCTACATAGTAAAGAACAGAAAACAGGAACCAAGGGCTGGGGAAGATCCGGGGAAAGATAAATGAGTTGATGCAGGCAAACAATGAGGCTAACCAGATTCAAGACCTCACTCGAGGGATCGGGTGTCGCCTTGATGCGACATTTGTGATGAATGTGGTACAGAAGGGACTGGACAACATAGAGGGCAATCAAATCCCTTTGTTTATTCATGAAGAACAACTGAGAAAATGGTTCAAAGGAACCACGGATACAGGCTAGAATATGATGCGCCAGATGGGAATGGCATTTTTGGCCCTTTCCGAAATGAGGGTGGGGATGAGGAAATCATGTCCGTGGTACTGGCAGTGTGCTTGTTAGCAAAGAATGGGAGTCAACCTTGGAAGGTGTACCGGGTCGAGTCTATCGAAGTGACTGAAGACTCTGGCATAGGCCCAATACATAAACAATATGAAGAATACCCACGTCATCTGAAAAAGAACAGCGGAACTTGGATAGCGCCGGACATAGAGTGCTGCCACCTTGTAGGTGCGATGTGGTACTGCAACATGCAACTCCAGCCTGCGGCTTCATAACTGTTGAGGAATCCCCTAATTGTAAGATGAGTCTAAGGGGGAAAAATTGGGTGGTGCCCATTCAGTGCCCCTCTGCCGTAATTCAGTAGTAGCGCCCCAAGCAGCAGGCGGGGTGTTACTGGAAAGCGCTCCATCTCCTGCTTGGGGCGCTACTACTGAATTTCGCGGTGCTACATGCAGCAGCGTCGCGTCATTGCAGGTCTCCTCCCCTGATTAAAGGGGAGGGGCCTGGCGCTGCGCGTACCGGGGCCCTGCTGGATCACCGGGGAGCGGGGTGCCGTGGAAACAGCCGGCATTCAAGAGGAGCGATCGCGGCCGGCCTCACAAAGGTGAAAGGGGGCAGGTGCTGGCAGTCGGCCAAAATAAAAATGGCCGCCCGACACCTGCCCTTTAAGTAGCGCCGCCGCCGCCGCAGCAAAAGCGCCTCCTGATCCTGTCGGACATATCGTCCGGCGATAGGTCAGGGGCGCAAGGGAAGTTTGCGGCCAGGGTGCGAGCCAGGCGATGACGAGAGGCGCAAATCAACTCAATTTTCCCCCCTAAGACTCTGGGAAGAGGGACGGACTAATATAGCCGACAAAGGCAAACAAAGATCCCGTCAGGTCACCACAGCTGCTTTTATGACTGTTGGATTAACAAGATGGCCCAGACCGGAACACTGACCCTCTGTGTTTCCAGCTGGGAAAAACCAAACCGTTGATAAAACATCAGTGCCGGCAAAGCAGCAGAATGTGAGCCGCCAGCCGGTGAAGGGCCTTTGGAGAATGAGACGCTTCAATCCCTCAGTTTACAATCCATAATCCACACAACATTTTCCAAATGGTGAGAGATTGGAAAATGTTGGTGTTCAGAGGGACCTGGGTGTCCTTGTACACGAATCACTGAAAGTTAACATGCAGGTACAGCAAGCAATTAGGAAAGCAAATGGTATGTTGGCCTTTATTACAAGAGGATTTGATTATAAGAGTAAAGACGTCTTACTGCATTTATATAGGGCCCTGGTGAGACCACACCTGGAGTATTGTGTACAGTTTTGGTCTCCTTACCTAAGGAAGGATATACTTGCCATAGAGGGAGTGCAATGAAGGTTCACCAGACTGGTTCCTGGGATGGGGAGATTGTCCTATGAGGAGAGATTGAGTAGACTAGGCCTATATTCTCTAGTATTTAGAAGAATAAGAGGTGATCTCATTGAAACATAAAAAATTCTTACAGGGATTGACAGGATAGATGCAGGGAGGATGTTTCCCCTGGCTGGGGAGTCTAGAACCAGGGGTCACAGTCTCAGGATAAGGGGTCGGCCATTTAGGACTGAGATGAGGAGAAATTTCTTCACTCAGAGGGTGGTGAATCTTTGGAATTCTCTACCCCAGAGGGCTGCGGAGGCTCAGAAGTTGAGTATATTCAAGACAAAGATCGATAGATTTTTGAATATTAAGGGAATCAAGGGATATGGGGATAGTGCAGGAAAGTGGAGATGAGGTAGAAGATCAGCCATGATCTCATTGAATGGCGGAGCAGGCTCGAAGGGCCAAATGGCCGACTCCTGCTCCTATTTCTTATGTTCTTATGTTCTCTCTCACCCCCTCACCCTCACACCCTTACCCCTACCCCCCACTCCCACCCCCCAAGCCTCACGCTCCCCCCGATCACTGTGATGTTTCGGGATTCCCTGCAAGTGACGAAGGATTAATCGTGGCGCCGTTGGCTACTCACGGGTGGCAGTGCCCGACGCTGATGGTGACGATTCCCCCGAAGAAGTCGAGGTACCTGCGCCCCTCCGAGTCCCACAGCCACTGCATGTGGCCCTGGTGGATCAGCAGGGGCTTGCTGTAGTAGGTCAGTGCATAGGGAGAGAGGTGCTGACGACGGATCGCTAGCATCGCATCGTAAGGCCGAGCCTGGAGAAAGAGCACAAACTGGGTCAGCAAACACACTGCAACCCTGCAACCTGATCCCCTCCCCCTCCCTCCCCCTCACTCCCCCTCACTCACCCCCTCCCCCTCACTCCCCCTCACTCACCCCC
>JASTWF010000413.1:309785-319785 GCA_030390025.1 Squalus acanthias
CCCTCCCTCCTCCCCCTCACTCCTCCCTCACCCTTCCCTCCTCCTCCCTCCCTCCTCCCCCTCCCACTCACTCCCTCCCTCCTCCCCCCCTCCCCCTCACTCCTCCCTCACCCTTCCCTCCTCCTCCCTCCCTCCTCCCCCTCCCTTCCCTCCTCCTCCCTCCCTCCTCACCCTTCCTCTCACTCCCTCCCTCCTCCTCACTCCCTCCTCCCTCACTCCCTCCTCCACCTCACTCCCTCCTCCCCCTCACTCCCTCCTCCACCTCACTCCCTCCCTCCTCACTCCTCCCTCACTCACCCCCTCTCACTCCCTCCCTCCTCACTCCTCCCTCACACCTCCCTCCCTCCCCCTCACTCACCCCCTCTCACTCCCTCACCCCTCCCTCTCACTCCCTCCCTCCCTCTCTCCCTCCCTCTCCCCCTCCCTCTCACTCCCTCCCCCTCCCCCTCACTCCCTCCCCCTCCCCCTCACTCCCTCCCTCACTCCCCTGCCCACTCCCTCTCACTCACTCACTCCTCCTCACTCCTCCCTCTCACTCCCTCCCCCTCCCCCTCACTTACTCCCTCCCCCTCCCTCACCCCTCCCTCACCCCTCCCCCTCACTCACTCCTTCCCGCTCCTTCACTCCCTCCCTCCTACCCTCCCCCTCACTCACCCTCTGGTCTCTATATAATGCTCCAATTCCAAAGGGACAGGTTCCCGTTACCTGGAAACTGATTGAATATTTTTAATAATCATTCACGGATGTGGGCG
Source organism: Squalus acanthias (assembly GCA_030390025.1). Taxonomy (NCBI): domain Eukaryota; kingdom Metazoa; phylum Chordata; class Chondrichthyes; order Squaliformes; family Squalidae; genus Squalus; species Squalus acanthias. The sequence continues at coordinate 310,538 of JASTWF010000413.1, forward strand.
TCGCTGTCAAGGCCAGCAATGGGTCTGGAGTCACATATAGGCCAGACCGGGTACGGAAGGCAGATTTCCTTCCCTAAAGGACATTAGTGAACCAGATGGGTTTTTACGACAATCCGGTAGTTTCATGGTCACATTACTGATATTTGGTTTTTATTCCAGATTTATTTAATTGAATTTAAATTCCACAGCGACCTTGGTGGGATTTGAACTCACGTCTCCGGATCATTAGTCCAGGCCTCTGTACCCGTGGATATTTTTTAATTATTCATTAACGTGATGTGGGTGTCACTGGCAAGGTCAGCATTTATTGCCCATTCCTCGTTGCCCTTGAGAAGGTGGTGGTGAGCCGCCTTCTTGAACCGCTGCAGTCCGTGTGGTGAAGGTACTCCCACAGCGCTGTTAGGGAGGGAGTTCCAGGATTTTGACCCAGCGACGATGAAGGATCAGCGATATATTTCCAAGTCAGGATGGTGTGTGACTTGGAGGGGAACTTGGAGGTGGTGGTGTTCCCATGCACCTGCTGCTCTTGTCCTTCTAGGTGGAAGAGGTCATGGGTTTGGGAGGTGCTGCTGAAGAAGCCTTGGCGAGTTGCTGCAGTGCATCTTGTAGATGGTGCACACTGCAGCCACGGTACGCCGGTGGTGGAGGGAGTGAATGTTTAAGGTGGTGGATGGGGTGCCAATCAAGCGGGCTGCTTTGTCCTGGATGGTGTCGAGCTTCTTTAGTGTTGTTGGAGCTGCACTCATCCAGGCAAGTGGAGAGTATTCCATCACACTCCTGACTTGTGTCTTGTAGATGGTGGAAAGGCTTCTGACCTGCTCTTGTAGCCACTGTATTTATGTGGCTGGTCCAGTTAAGTTTCTGGTCAATCGTGACCCCCAGGATGTTTATGGTGGGGGATTTGGTGATGGTAATGCCATTGAATGTCATGGGGCGGTGGTTAGACTCTCTCTTGTTGAAGATAGTCATTGCCTGGCACTTGTGTGGCGCAAATGTTACCTGCCACTTATCAGCCCAGGCCCGAATGTTGTAAAGGGATCCGGGTAGCGGAAACGTAGGAGAGCTTAAGAAGGAGGTCCCACAGACGCTGGTCCTGTCCAACAGGTACGATGTACTCGGTACCTGTGAGGACAAGGAGAAAGACTGTGGGGAGGACAGCCACAATGCAGACCAAGGCACCATGGCTCAGAAGGCTGTCCAAGGGGGGAGAAGAGCAGAATAGAAATGTGGTAGTGATAGGGGATTCTATGTTTCGGGGGATAGATAGCGTCCTCTGCAGCCAAGACCAAGAATCCCGAAGGGTGTGTTGCTTACCCGGTGCCAGGGTAAGGGATATCTCGAAGCAGCTGGAGAGGAATTTGGAAAGGGAGGGGGAAAATCCAGTTGTTGTGGTCCATGTCAGAACAAACAACATAGGTAGGAACAGGGAGGAGGTCCTGCTGAGGGAGTATCAGGAGGTAGAAGCTAAATTAAAAAGCAGGATCTTGAGGGTAATAATCTCTGGATTATTGCCTGAGCCACGTGCAAATTGGCATTAAACAGTTTGATCAAGAGAATTAACACGTGGCTAAAGGGCTGGTGTGGGAAAGAGGGGTTCCTTTTCATGGGACGCTGGCATCAGTACTGGGACAGGAAGGAGCTGTACCGATGGGACGGGCTCCACCTGAATGAGGGTGGGACCCGTGTCCTCGCAGAAAGGGTAAATAGGGAGGAGGAAATGGCCGTAAACTAGTGAGATGGAAGGAGGGATCTACAAGAAATGTAAGCAGTCTAATTATAAACAAAACAGAAAAGGAAAGCATGGGACAGACTAAACTAAGGGAGGATATTGATGGCCAGGGAATAAACAGAGTTACAGAACAGGAGTTTAAAAAGGTGATTAAAAATAAAGTGAGAGGAATTCCTATTAAAAATGAGTTAAACTGTCTGTACAGCAATGCACAAAATAAAACAGGGGAGCTGGAGGCAATCACGCGTTGCGAGGAACCAGACATAGTAGGGATTACTGAGACATGGCTACAGAAAAATCAGGACTGGGAATTAAACATTGCAGGGTATAACATATTTAGAAAAGATAGAGAGGGAAAAAGGGGAGGTGGAGTAGCTGTACTGATTAGGGATAACATAATGGCAGTAGAAAAAAGTGACGCACCTATCAGCAAGACAGAAATAGAATCCATATGGAAAGAGATAAAAGATAATAAAGGATCAATCACACTAATAGGCATAGTCCACAGACCACCTAATAGTGGAAGGGAGGTGGAGGAAGAAATATGCAGACAAATTAGGGAAACGAGTAAAAACATAGAATAATAATCATGGGGGATTTCAACTACCCTGATATTATTTGGCCAGAAGAGGTAGGTAAAGGGGATAAGATAATGAAGTTCCTACAATGTGTACAGGACTCCTTTCTAACCCAAGATGTAAGAAACCCGAAAAGGGAGGATTCACTATTGGATCTGGTATTGGGGAATGAATCAGAGCAGATAAGAGAAGTAAAAGTAGGGAACATCTAGGCAATAGTAACCATAATATAATATGCTTTAAGATAATATTTGAGAAGGACATAAGTATGATAAAGACCAGGGTAATAGATTGGAGAAAAGCTGATTTTGAGGGGCTGAGATTAGAACTTAGAATCATAGAATCGTTACAGCACAGTAGGAGGCCATTCGGCCTGTCGAGCCCGTGCCGGCTCTCTGCAAGAGCAATTCAGCTAGTCCCACTCCCCCGCCCTTTCCCCGTAGCCCTGCAATTTTTTTTCCTTCAGGTACTTATCTAATTCCCCTTTGAAAGCCACGATTGAGTCTGCCTCCACCATCCTTTCAGGCAGTGCATTCCAGATCCGAACCACTCACTGTGTAAAAAAGTTTTTCCTCATGTTGCCTTTGGATCTTCTGCCAATCACCTTAAATCTGTGTCCTCAGGTCTTGCTGTTCCTGCACTCCCTTTAGAATTGTATCTTTTAGTTTATATTACCTCTCATGGGAATGGGAACTTGGGAAAATAAAATGGACAAGAATATTGGCAAACAATGATGTAGAACAGCAATGGGAAACATTTAAAATGGTGTTCAACAGAGTCCAGGAAAAATATATTCCGTTAAAAAACAAGAACAATCTAAACACTGATGAGACACCACGGATGAAAAATTGAGGGTAAGGAAAGAGGCATACGCTAAGTACATGGACAGCAGGGGAGTGCATGACAAGGGAGAATACAAAAAGATTAGGAGAGAAGTCAAAAAACAATTAGGAAGGCAAAGAGGAACTATGAGATTAAATTATCAAGGAACATAAAAGAAAATAGTAAAATATTTTACAGGCACATCAATAAAAAAAGGAAAGTTGGGATGGGAATAGGGCCATTAAGGGATAGACAGGATAATATCACAGTCAGTGATAGAGAGATGGCAGAAATATTAAATAATTACTTTGCTTCAGTATTTACCAGGGAAACATATCAGGTGGACATGACATCAGATGATGAGATGAGTAATGAGATAACTGCATTTAAAATAAAAAAAGGGGATATATTAAATAAACCAATCAAACTCAAAGAGGATAAAACCCCTGGTCCGGACAGATTACATCTGCACATTGTAAAATAATCTAGGGAAGAAATAGCAGAGGCATTATTACACATATTTAATTAGAAAGTGTAGTGCCAGAGGACTGGCGGATAGCTAACGTAATACCGATATTTAAGAAGGGGATAGAACATGTCCACGGAATTATAGACCAGTCAGCTTAACATCAGTGGTAGGAAAAATAATGGAATCCCTACTAAAGTAGAAAATAGAAAAACATCTAGAAACCAAAAATATAATAATGAATAGTCAGCATAGATTTCAAAAGGGAAAGTCTTGCTTGACCAACCTTATTGAATTTTTTGAAGACGTAACAGAGAGCGTAGACAAGGGTAATGCAGTAGATGTAATTTGTCTAGATTTTCAAAAGGCCTTCGATAAGGTACCCCATAATAGACTGATGAACAAGGTCAGAGAATGCAGAGTCAGGGGACAAGTAGCAGAATGGATTGCTGGCTGGCTTCAAGACAGAAAGCAGAGACTAGGGGTAAAGGGTAGCTATTCACAGTGGCAGAAGGTGGGTAGTGGTGTTCTACAAGGATCAGTGCTGGGACCACTGTTGTTCACAATTTATATTAACGATTTAGATCTTGGAATCAAAAACACAATTTCTAAATTTGCGGATGATATCATATTGGGGGGGATAGTCAATACTGAGGAGGACTGCAACAAATTACAGGAGGACATTAATAAACTTGCAGAATGGGCATATAATTGGCAAATGAAGTTCAACACAGGTAAGCGGGCAGGGAAGTGGCTTTGAGCCCAAGATCAGCCATGATCTTATTGAATGGCGGAGCAGGCTCGAGGGGCCAAGTGGCCTATTCCTGCTCCTATTTCTTATGTTCTTATGTTCTAAGTGTGAGGTAGTACAAATACACAAATCACTAAAAGTATCGACACAGATTAACAAGGCCATAAGAAAAGCAAACCAAGCACTAGGGTTTATTTCTAGAGGGATAGAATTGAAAAGTAGAGAAGTTATGCTAAATTTGCATCAACTTTGGTTAGACCACACTTAGAGTATTGTGTACAGTTCTGGTCGCCATATTATAAAAAGGATAGAGAGGCACTGGAGAAGGTACAAGAAAGATTTACAAGGATAATACCAGAAATGTGAGAGTATACCTATCAGGAAAGGATGAACAGGCTGGGTCTCTTTTCTCTTGAATGCTGAGGGGTGACCTAATAGAGGTCTTTAAAATTATGAAAGGTTTTGATAGAGTGGATACAGAGAGAATGTTTCCCCTTGTGGGGAAGAACAAAACTAGAGGCCATCAATATAAGATAGTCACCAAGAGATCAATGAGGGAGAAGGGAATAGAGGGTGATGCTGATAGAGTCAGATGAGGAACGATGGGAGGAGGCTCGAGTGGAGCATAAACGCCGGCATGGACTGGTTGGGCCGAATGGCCTGTTTCTGTGCCGTATATCCTGTGTAATCCTATGTAAGCCATTTTATAAATACGGATGGAGTCTCTAGTGAGATACCTATGCTTTTGAGTAAACCTTCCATGAAAAAGGCACAAATGAAACTTGCCATGGAACACAATAAGGCAATTATTTTGGGGAAATTGGTTGATCTGCAGTTTACCCAGTCAGGACATTATTGTATCCCCTTAGCAAACCCTGATGCATGCATTAATGGCATCAGGCGAGAAGGATAAGTGAGAATAAAACCAAATTGTCTTAAAGTTACGTTGATAATTTGCCCATCCTACTTGTCAACGTTTAAAAATCCCGCTAAAAGTTGCAGGTGTAGTTGATGAGGAGCATACGAGGGTAAAGTAGAGATTAGTGAGAACTGTGCAATTTGCAAGAAGTATAGAAGGTCGCCCCTACGTCCTACTGTATGTCTTCCATTGGCACGTGACCTTAACGAGGTGGTTGCCATGGATCTAAAGGTATGGGACAAAGACAGAAATGTTTTCATCTTACATTTTATTGACCTAGCTACGAGATTTAGTATTTCTACACTAATATATAGTAAGGGGAAGGAGGTTATTATAAATAAAATTATAGAAAAATTGAAACAAATCCTTGAGAGAAAGGAAATCTCGAAAATTAAATGGGTGAATTCAAGCCATCAACTGTCAGATTGTTTTACGAAAAGAAGTGCAGAGACGAAGGAATTATTAGGGGTCCTGGAGAGCAGAAAAGGGTAGAGGGAGGCTCCAGATACGGGAGCAGGATTTATCTTGGCCAAACTTGAAATTTATTGAGCATTAAAGTTATTGAAGAAAAAGTGTTGCCACCAATAAGGAATTACATAGAAATTACAACACAGAAACAAGCAATTCAACCCAACCAGTCTGTGATGTTTATCCTTCACACGAGAAGCAGTCCTCATACATGTGCCCAGCCTGTTCCCATATCCCTTTATGATCCTTTCCTTCAACTGCCTATCTAACACAGTCTTAAATGTTGACATGGTCTCTACCACTAACTCAGCTAGTGCATTCCATACCCTCACAATGCTCTGTGTAAAAAGGTTTCTCTTGCTCTGCCCTAAATCTCTTACATGTAATCTTGTATCTATCTGCCTTCATTCTAGACCCCTTGACCACTGGAAGCAGTCTGTTTCTATCTACTCTGTCCCATTGCTTCATCATTTTATGAACACCTCTATCAATCACCACTTAACTTTCCTGGTCTAATGAAAAGAGCCCCAATTTATGGATGTAAAAATTCCACAGGGAGACAGCTTCAGTAAAGGAAATGCGGGAGTTTAATTCCACAAATTCCGATGAATTACTTTTCTGAAGTTCTGGTTTGTAGGCAAACATGGCAACCAATTTGCACACAGCAAGTCCCATAAACACCAACTAAGATAAATGACCAATCAATCTGTCTGGGTTTGAGAATTCTGACCAGGATACAAGGAGACCAAGTCACCAACAAATCCAATAGGGAATTCAGAAGAAACTTCTTTACCCAGAGAGTGGTGAGAATGTGGAACTCGCTACCACAGGGAGTGGTTGAAGCGAATAGTATAGATGCATTTAAGGGGAGGCTGGACAAGCATATGAGGGAGAAGGGAATGTAAGTTGTGAGGAGGATGTAATGAGGCTTCAAGGGGATATAGACAGGCTAAGTGAGTGGGCAAGAACATGGCAAATGGATTATAATGTGGAGAAATGTGAAGTTATCCACTTTGGTAGAAAAAACAGAAAATCAGTGTATTTTTTAAATGGTGAGAGATTGGGAAATGTTGGTGTTCAGAGGGACCTGGGTGTCCTTGTACACGAATCACTGAAAGTTAACATGCAGGTACAGCAAGCAATTAGGAAAGCAAATGGTATGTTGGCCTTTATTACAAGAGGATTGATTATAAGAGTAAAGACGTTTTACTGCAATTATATAGGGCCCTGATTAGACCACACCTGGAGTATTGTGTAGTTTTGGTCTCCTTACCTAAGGAAGGATATACTTGCCATAGAGGGAGTGCAACGAAGGTTCACCAGACTGGTTCCTGGGATGGAGGGATTGTCCTATGAGAAGAGATTGAGTAGACTAGGCATATATTCTCTAGAGTTTAGAAGAATGAGAGTGTGACAGGAAGGGACAGAACGTATAAAAATAAGAGTGCATCAGAAAGTGGGGTCAAAGCACGGAAAAATAGTAAAAAGACAAAATTAAAAGCTCTTTATCTGAATGCACGCAGCATTCGTAACAAGATAGATGAGTTGACAGCACAAATAGATATAAATGGGTATGATCTGATAGCCATTACAGAGATGTGGTTGCAAGGTGACCAAGGGTGGGAACTGAATATTCAGGGGTATTTGACATTTCGGAAGGATAGACAGAAAGGAAAAGGAGGTGGGGTAGCTCTGTTAATAAAGGATGAGATCAGTGCAGTGGTGAGAAATGATATTGGCTCAGAAGATCAAGATAGAATCAGTTTGGGTGGAGATAAGAAATAATAAGGGGACGAAGTCACTGGTGGGTGTGGTCTATAGGCCCACTAACAGTAGCTATACTGTAGGATAGAGAATAAATCAAGAAATAATGGAGGCTTGTAAGAAAGGTACAGCAATAATCATGGGTGACTTTAATCTTCATATTGATTGGACAAATCAAATTGGCCAAGGTAGCCTCGAGGAAGAGTTCATAGAGTGTATCCAGGATGGTTTCCGAGAACAATACGTTGTGGAACCAACCAGGGAGCAGGCTATCTTAGATCTGGTACTGTGTAATGAGACAGGATTAATAAATGATCTCATAGTAAAGGATCCTCTAGGAAAGAGTGATCATAGCATGTCTCAATTGGAGGGTGAGAAAGTTGGGTCTCAAACCAGTGTCTTGATCTTAAATAAAGGCAATTACAAAGGTATGAGGACAGAGTTGGCTAAAGTGGACTGGGAAAATAGATTAAAGTGTAAGACAGTTGATAAGCAATGGCAGACATTTAAGGAGATATTTCATAACTCTCAACAAAAATATATTCCAGTGAGAAGGAAAGACTTTAAGAGAAGGGGGAACCATCTGTGGCTAACTAAGGAAGTAAAGGATGGTATCAAATTGAAAACAAAGGCATACAATGTTGCCAAGATTGGTGGGAGGCCAGAGGATTGGGAAATTTTTAAAAACCAGCAAAGGACGACTAAAAAAATAATAGAGAGAGAGAAGATGGATTATGAGAGTAAACTAGCAAGAAATATAAAAAGATAGTAAGAGCTTCTACAGGTATATAAAAAGGAAGAGAGTAGCTAAAGTAAACGTTGGTCCCTTAGAGGATGAGACTGGGGAATTAATAATGTGGAACGGGGAAACGGCAGAGACTTTGAACAAATATTTTGTCCCAGTCTTCACGGTAGAAGACACTAAAACCATCCCAATAATACATAATCAAGGGGCTATTGGGAGGGGGGAACTTAAAACAATCACTATCACTAAAGAAAAAGTACTCGGTAAAATAATGGGACTAAAGGTGGACAAGTCCCCTGGACCTGATGGCTTTCATCCTAGGGTCTTAAAAGAAGTGGCTGCAGAGATAGTGGATGCATTGGTTGCAATCTACCAAAATTCCCTGAATTCTGGAGAGGTCCCAGCAGATTGGAAAACCGCAAATGTAAATATTTAAGAAGGGAGGGAGACAGAAAGCAGGAAACTATAGACCAGTTAGCCTAACATCTGTTATTGGGAAAATGCTGGAAGCAGTAGCAGGGCATTTGGAAAATCATAATACAGTCAAGGAGAGTCAGCATGGTTTTATGAAAGGGAAATCATGTTTGACAAACTTGCTGGAGTTCTTTGAGGAGGTAACGAGCAGGGTGGACAAGGGTGAGCCAGTAGATGTCGTGTATTTGGATTTCCAGAAGGCAATCGATAAGGTGCCACATAAAAGGTTACTGCATAAGATAAGAGCTCACGGGGTTGGGGGTAATATATTAGCATGGATAGAGGATTGGCTAACTAACAGAAAAGAGTTGGGATAAATGGGTCATTTTCCGGTTGGCAAACTGTAACTAGTGGGGTGCCACAGGGATCAGTGCTGGGGCCTCAACTATTTACAATCTATATTAATGACTTGGATGAAGGGACCGAGTGTAATGTAGCCAAATTTGCTGATGATACAAAGATAGGTGGGAAAGCAAGTTGTGCAGAGGACACAAAGAATCAGCAAAGGGATATAGACAGGCTAAGTGAGTGG
>JASTWF010000413.1:322285-327285 GCA_030390025.1 Squalus acanthias
AGGTGGCGTAGCGCTGTTAATAAGGGATGAGATCGGTACGGTAGAGATAAAAGATCTTGGCTTGGCAGATCATGATGTAGAACTGGAATCAGTTTGGGTGGAGCTAAGAAACAGCAAAGCTCGGAAAACATTGGTGGGAGTTGTGTATAGGCCACCAAACAGTAATGGTAATGTAGGGCACAGTATCAATCAAGAGATTAGAAGTGCATGTAACAAGGGCAATATGGTAATCATGGGGGACTTTAATCTACATATTGACTGGGCAAATCAAATTACCACTAATGGTGTGGAGGACGAATTCTTGGAATGCTTGCGAGATGGTTTCCTGGATCAGTATGTGGAGGAACCAACCAGGGAACAGGCTATTCTGGATCTGGTACTGTGTAATGAGAAAGGGCTAATCAATAATCTTGTGGTAAAGGGGCCTTTAGGGACAAGTGACCATAATATGATTGAATTTTACATTAAGTTTGAGAGTGATGTAGTCCAATCTGAAACTAAGGTCTTCAATCTAAACAGAGGAAACTACAAGGGTATGAGGGACAAGTTGGCCATGGTAGATTGGGAGACTACACTAAAAGGTATGAAGGTGGACATACAATGGCTAACATTCAAGGAAATAATGCATAACTTGCAACAAACATATATTCCTCGAGGGCATAAAAACCCAAAAGGAAAAGTGATCCAACCATGGCTAACAAAAGAAATTAAAGCTAGTATTAAGTCAAAGGAGGAAGCTTATAAAGTTGCCGGAAAAAGCATCAGCCTGAGGATTGGGATCTTTTCAGAAATCAGCAAAGGGGGACCAAGAAATTGATAATGAAAGAGAAAATGGAATATGAGCACAAACTAGCGAAAAATATAAAAACGGATTGTAAAAGCTTCTATAGGTATGTGAAAAGGAAAAGACTGGCGAAGCTAAATGTAGGTCCTTTACAGTCAGAGACGGGAGAATTTATAATGGAGAATGAGGAAATGGCAGAGAAATTAAATTAATACTTTGTTTCTGTCTTCACGGAGGAAGACACAAAAAACCTCTCAGAAATACGAGAAAACCAAGGGTGTGACGAGAATGAGGAACTTAGAGAAATGATTATTAGTAAAAAAACAGTACTAGCAAAATTAATGGGACTAAAAGTCGATAAATCCCAAGGACTGGATGACCTACATCCTAGGGTTTTGAAAAAGGTGGCCATTGGAATAGTGGACGCATTGGTTGTCATCTTCCAAAATTCGATAGATTCTGGAACGGTTCCTGCAGATTGGAGGATAGCAAATGTAACCCCGCTATTTAAGAAAGGAGGGAGAGAGAAAACGGGGAACTACAGACCTGTTAGCCTCACATCAGTAGTTGGAAAAATGCTGGAATCTATCATAAAGGATGCAATAACTGGGCACTTAGAAACTAATAGTAAGATTGGGCAGAGTCAACATGGATTTATGAAAGGGAAATCCTGTTTGACAAACCTATTGGAGTTCTTTGAGGATGTAACTAGTGGAGTAGACAAAGGGGAACCATTAGATGTGGTGTATCTGGATTTTCAGAAGGCCTTCGATAAGGTCCCACACAAGAGGTTGGTGAACAAAATTAGGGCACATGGAATTGGGGGTAATATACTAGCATGGATTGAGAATTGGTTAACAGACAGAAAACAAAGAGTAGGGATAAACGGGTCTTTTTCAGGATAACAGACTGTGACTAGTGGGGTACCGCAAGGATCGGTGCTTGGGCCCCAGCTATTCACAATCTATATCAATGATTTGGATGAGGGGACTAAATGTAACATTTCCAAATTTGCTGATGATACAAAGCTAGGTGGCAGTGTCAGTTGCGAAGAGGATATGAAGAGGCTTCAAGGGCTTCTCGACAGGCTCAGTGAGTGGGCGAGAACATGGCAGATGGAATATAATGTGGATAAATGTGAAGTTATCCACTTTGGTAGAAAAACCAGAAAGGCAGAGTATTTCCTAAATGGTGAAAGATTGGGGAATGCAGATGCTCAAAGGGCCATGGGTGTTCTTGTACATGAGTCACTGAAAGTGAATGTGTAGGTGCAGCAAGCCATTAGGAAGGCAAATGGTATGCTGGCCTTCATTGCAAGAGGATTTGAGTACGAGAGTAAAGAAGTCTTACTCCAATTATATAGGGCCTTGGTGAGACCACACCTGGAGTAGTCATAGATTCATAGAGTCATTGAGTTATACAGCACAGAAAGAGGCCCTTCAGCCCATCGTGTCAGCGCCGGCCATCAAGCCCTGTCTATTTTAATCCCATTTTCCAGCACTTGGTCCGTAGCCTTGTATGCTATGGCGTTTCAAGTGCTCATCCAAATGCTTCTTGAATGTTGTGAGGGTTCCTGCCTCTACCACCCTTTCAGGCAGTGAGTTCCAGATTCCAACCACCCTCTGGGTGAAAAAGTTTTTCCTCAAATCCTCTCTAAATCTCCTGCCCCTTACCTTGAAACTATGCCCCCTGGTTATTGAACCCGCTACTAAGGGGAAAAGTTCCTTTCTATCTACCCTATCTATGCCCCTCATAATTTTGTACACCTCAATCAGGTCCCCCCTCAGCCTTCTCTGCTCTAAGGAAAACAACCCCAGCCTGTCCAGTCTCTCTTCATAGCTGAAGCACTGCAGCCCAGGTAACATCCTGGTGAATCTCCTCTGCACCCTCTCCAATGCAATCACATCCCTCCTATAGTGTGGCGACCAGAACTGCACACAGTATTCCAGCTGTGGCCTAACTAGTGTTTTGTACAGCTCCATCATAACCTCCCTGCTCTAATATTCTATGCCTCGGCTAATGAAGGCAAGTATACCATATGCCTTTTTAACCACCTTATCTACCTGTCCTGCTGCCTTCAGGGATCTATGTACATGCACACCAAGGTCCCTCTGATCCTCTGTCCTTCCGATGGTCCTACCATTCATTGTGTATTCCCTTGCCTTGTTAGTCCTCCCAAAATGCATCACCTCACACTTTTCAGGGTTAAATTCCATTTGCCACTGTTCTGCCCATCTGACCAACCTGTCTATATCGTCCTGTAGCCTGAGGCTTCCCTCCTCGCTATATACCACCCCACCAATTTTCGTGTCATCTGCAAACTTACTGATCATACCTGCTACATTCATATCTAAATCATTAATGTACACTACAAACAGCAAGGGACCCTGCACCGATCCCTGTGGTACACCACTGGACACAGGCTTCCAGTCACAAAAACAACCTTCGACCATCACCCTCTGCCTCCTGCCACTAAGCCAATTTTGGATCCAATGTGCCAAGTTGCCCTGGATCCCATGGGCTTTTACCTTCTTGACCAGTCTCCCATGCGGGACTTTGTCAAAAGCCTTACTGAAGTCCATGTAGACCACATCAACTGCACTACCCTCATCCACGCACCTAGTCACCCCCACGAAAAATTCAATCAAATTGGTCAGACATGATCTCCCCCTGACAAAGCCATGCTGACTATCTTTGATTAATCCTTGCCTCTCCAAGTGGAGACTAATTCTGTCCCTCAGAATTTTTTCCAATAATTTCCCTACCACTGATGTTAGGCTCACTGGCCTATAATTCCCTGGTTTATCCCTACTACCCTTCTTGAATAATGGTATTACGTTAGCTGTTCTCAAGTCCTCTGGCACCTCCCCTGTGGCCAGAGATGTTCTGAAAATTTGTGTCAGAGCCCCTGCAATCTCCTCCCTTGGCTCACACAGCAGCCTGGGATACATCTCGTCTGGGCCTGGGGATTTATCCACTTTTAAGCCTCTTAAAACTGCTAGTACCTCCTCCCTCTCAATACTAATTTGTTCAAGTATATCACAATCCCCCTGCCTGATTTCTATGCCTACATCGTCCTTCTCCATAGTGAACACAGATGCAAAATATTCATTTAAAACCCCACCGACATCTTCTGGCTCTACACACAGATTGCCACTTTGGTCCCTAATGGCCCTACTCTTTCCCTGGTTATCCTTTTGCCCTTAATATACTTATAAAACACCTTGGGATTTTCCTTTATTTTGCCCGCCAGTGTTTTTTCATGCCCCCTCTTCGCTCTCCTAATTTCTTTTTTAAGTACCCCCTTGCACTTTCTATATTCCTCTAGGGCTTCCACTGTTTTTAGTTCTTTGTATCTGCCAAAAGCCTCCCTTTTTTTTCTAATCCATTCTTATATATCCCTTGACATCCAGGGTTCCCTGGGCTTGTTGGTCCCACCCTTGACCTTTACGGGAACATGTTGGCGTTGTACTCTCTCTATTTCCTTTCTGAAAGACTCCCACTGCTCTGATGTGGATTTTCCTACAAGTAGCTGATCCCAGTCCACTTTGGCCAGATCCTGCCTTATCATATTAAAATCGGCCTTCCCCCAATTTAGAACCTTTATCTCCGGTCCATCTTTGTCCTTTTCCGTGACTACCTTAAATCTCACCGAATTATGGTCACTATCTCCAAAATGCTCTCCTACTAACACTTCTACCACTTGCCCGGCTACATTCCCTAGAGTTAGATCCAGTACTGCCCCCTCTCTTGTAGGACTTTCTACATGCTTGCTCAAAAAGCTCTCCTGGATGCACTTTAAGAATTCCGCACCCTCTAAGCCTTTCACACTCTGACTATCCCAGTTAATATTGGGGAAGTTGAAATCCCCTACTATTATTACCCTATTATTTCTACACTTCTCTGAGATTTGCCTACATATCTGTTCCTCTATCTCCCCCTGACTGTTTGGGGGCCTATAGTACACTCCCAGCAAAGTGCTTGCCCCCTTTTTGTTTTTAAGTTCTACCCATATGGCCTCATTAGAGGAACCTGCTAAGATATCATCCCTCCTTACAGCAGTAATTGACTCCTTGATTAATATTGCGACACCCCCTCCTCTTTTACACCCCCTCTGTCTCGCCTGAAGATTCGATACCCTGGAATATTGAGCTGCCAGTCCTGCCCCTCCCTCAACCATGTCTCTGTGATAGCAATAATATCGTACTCCCATGTG
>JASTWF010000413.1:332285-422615 GCA_030390025.1 Squalus acanthias
AAATCCCCTCTGTACCCTCTCTAGTGCAATCACATCTTTCCTGTAATGTGGTGATCAGAACTGCAAGCAGTATTCTAGCTGAGGCCGAACCAGTGTTTTATACAGTTGAAGCATAACCCCCCCTGCTCTTGTATTCTATGCCACAGCTAATAAAGACAAGCATTCCGTATGCCTTCTTAACCACCTTATCTACCTGGCCTGCTACCTTCAGGGATCTGTGGACATGCACTCCAAGGTCCCTTTGTTCCTCTACACTACTCAGTGTCCTACCATTTAATGTGTATTCCCTTTCCTTGTTAGCCCTCCCCAAATGCATTACCTCACACTTCTCCGGATTGAATTCCATTTGCCACTGTTCTGCCCACCTGACCAATTTATTGATATCTTCCTGCAGTCTACAGCTTCCTTCTTCAGTATCAACCACACAGCCGATTTCAGTATCATCTGCAAACTTCTTAATCATACCGGCTATATTCAAGTCTAGATCATTGATATATACCACACAAAGCAAGGGACCTAGTACTGAGCCCTGCGGAACCCCACTGGAAACAGCCTTCCAGTCACAAAAACACCCATCAACCATTACCCTCTGCTTCCTGCCTCTGAGCCAGTTTTGAATCCAACTTGACACTTTGCCCTGGATCCCATGGGCTTTTAACTTCGTGACCAGTCTGCCATGTGGAACCTTATCAAAAGCCTTGCTAAAGTCCATATAAACTACATCAAACGCACTGCCCTCATCTACCCTCCTTGTTACCTCCTCAAAAAATTCAATCAAGTTTGTCAGACATAAAACCCCACCTAGTCACAGAAACACCGTCCACTCAAACACAGTCCCATTTCACTCAAACACAGTCCCACTCCACTCAAACACAGTCCCGCTCCACTCAAACACAGTCCCGCTCTACTCAAACACAGTCCCGCTCCTCAAACACAGTCCCGCTCCTCAAACACAGTCCCGCTTCACTCAAACACAGTCCCACTTCACTCAAACACAGTCCCACTTCACTCAAACACAGTCCCACTTCACTCAAACACAGTCCCGCTCCACTCAAACACAGTCCCGCTCCACTCAAACACAGTCCCGCTCTACTCAAACACAGTCCCGCTCCTCAAACACAGTCCCGCTCCTCAAACACAGTCCCGCTCCACTCAAACACAGTCCCGCTCTACTCAAACAAAGTCCCGCTCCTCAAACACAGTCCCGCTCCTCAAACACAGTCCCGCTTCACTCAAACACAGTCCCACTTCACTCAAACACAGTCTCACTCCACAGAAAAACAGTCCCGCTCCTCAAACACAGTCCCACTCCTCAAACACAGTCCCACTTCACTCAAACACAGTCCCACTTCACTCAAACACAGTCCCACTTCACTCAAACACAGTCCCGCTCCACTCAAACACAGTCCCACTCCTCAAACACAGTCCCACTTCACTCAAACACAGTCCCACTTCACTCAAACACCGTCCCGCTCCTCAAACACAGTCCCACTTCACTCAAACACAGTCCCACTCCTCAAACACAGTCCCACTTCACTCAAACACAGTCCCACTTCACTCAAACACAGTCCCACTTCACTCAAACACAGTCCAGCTCTACTCAAACATAGTCGCACTTCACTCAAACACAGTCCCGCTCCACTCAAACAGTCCCACTTCAATTAAACACAGTCCCGCTCCTCAAACACAGTCCCACTTCACTCAAACACAGTCCCACTCCTCAAACACAGTCCCACTTCACTCAAACACAGTCCCACTTCACTCAAACACAGTCCTACTCCTCAAACACAGTCCCACTTCACTCAAACACAGTCCCGTTTCACTCAAACACAGTCCCACTCCACTCAAACACAGTCCCGCTCCTCAAACACAGTCCCACTTCACTCAAACACAGTCCCACTCCTCAAACACAGTCCCACTCCTCAAACACAGTCCCGTTTCACTCAAACACAGTCCCGCTCCTCAAACACAGTCCCGCTCCTCTCAAACACAATCCCACTCCACTCTAACACAGTCTCACTCCACTCAAACACAGTCCCGCTCTCCTCAAACACAGTCCCGCTCCTCAAACACAGTCCCGCTTCACTCAAACACAGTCCCGCTCTTCAAACACAGTACCGCTCCTCAAACACTGTCCCGCTCCTCAAACACAGTCCCACTTCACTGAAACACAGTTCCACTCCTCAAACACAGTCCCGCTTCTCAAACACTGTCCCACTTCACTCAAACACAGTCCCGCTCCTCAAACACAGTCCCGCTCCTCAAACACAGTCCCGTTTCACTCAAACACAGTCGCGCTCCTCAAACACAGTCCCGTTTCACTCAAACAGAGTCCCACTTCACTCAAACACAGTCCCGCTCCTCAAACACAGTCCCACTTCACTCAAACACAGTCCCACTTCACTCAAACACAGTCCCACTTCACTCAAGTACAGTCCCACTTCACTCAAACACAGTCCCACTTCACTCAAACACAGTCGCGCTCCTCAAACACAGTCCCGTTTCACTCAAACACAGTCCCGCTCATCAAACACAGTCCCGTTTCACTCAAACACAGTCCCGCTCCTCAAACACAGTCCTGTTTCACTCAAACACAGTCCCACTTCACTCAAACACAGTCCCACTTCACTCAAACACAGTCCCGTTTCACTCAAACACAGTCCTGCTCCTCAAACACAGTCCCACTTCACTCAAACACAGTCCCGTTTCACTCAAACACAGTCCCACTTCACTCAAACACAGTCCCACTTCACTCAAACACAGTCCCACTTCACTCAAACACAGTCCCACTTCACTCAAACACAGTCCCACTTCACACAAACACAGTCCCACTCCACTCAAAGCCAGTCCCGCTCCTCAAACACAGTCCCACTTCACCCACCACAGTCCCGTTCCTGAAACACTGTCCCGCTCCACTCAAACACAGTCCCGTTTCACTCAAACAGAGTCCCACTTCACTCAAACACAGTCCCACATCACTCAAACACAGTCCCACTTCACTCAAACACGGTCCCTCTCCTCAAACACAGTCCCACTTCACTCAAACACGGTCCCACTTCACTCAAACACAGTCCCACTTCACTCAAACACAGTCCAGCTCTACTCAAACAGAGTCCCACTCACTCAAACACAGTCCCACTTCACTCAAACACAGTCCCACTTCACTCAAACACAGTCCCGCTCCACTCAAACACAGTCCCGCTCCTCAAACACAGTCCCGCTCCTCAAACACAGTCCCACTTCACTCAAACACAGTCCCACTTCACTCAAACACAGTCCCGCTCCACTGAAACACAGTCCCACTCCTCAAACACAGTCCCACTTCACTCAAACACAGTCCCACTTCACTCAAACACAGTCCCGCTCCACTCAAACACAGTCCCGCTCCTCAAACACAGTCCCGCTTCACTCAAACACAGTCCCACTTCACTCAAACACAGTGCCGCTCCTCAAACACAGTCCCACTTCACTCAAACACAGTCCCACTTCACTCAAACACAGTCCCACTTCACTCAAACACAGTCCCGCTCCTCAAACACAGTCCCACTTCACTCAAACACAGTCCCACTTCACTCAAACACAGTCCCGCTCCTCAAACACAGTCCCACTTCACTCAAACACAGTCCTGCTCCTCAAACACAGTCCCACTTCACTCAAACACAGTCCAGCTCTACTCAAACACAGTCCCACTCACTCAAACACAGTCCCACTTCACTCAAACACAGTCCCACTCCTCAAACACAGTCCCACTTCACTCAAACACAGTCCCACTCCACTCAAACACAGTCCCACTTCACTCAAACACAGTCCCACTCCACTCAAACACAGTCCCACTTCACTCAAACACAGTCCCACTCCAATCAAACACAGTCCCACTCCACTCAAACACAGTCCCACATCACTCAAACACAGTCCCACTCCACTCAAACACAGTCCCACTTCACTCAAACACAGTCCCGCTCCTCAAACACAGTCCCACTTCAGTCAAACACAGTCCCACTTCACTCAAACACAATCTCACTCCTCAAACACAGTCCCACTTCACTCAAACACAGTCCCACTTCACTCAAACACAGTCCCACTTCACTCAAGTACAGTCCCACTTCACTCAAACACAGTCCCAGTTCACTCAAACACAGTCCCGCTCCTCAAACACAGTCCCGTTTCACACAAACACAGTCCCACTCCTCAAACACAGTCCCGTTTCACTCAAACACAGTCCTGCTCCTCAAACACAGTCCTGTTTCACTCAAACACAGTCCCGTTTCACTCAAACACAGTCCCACTTCACTCAAACACAGTCCCACTTCACTCAAACACAGTCCCGTTTCAGTCAAACACAGTCCTGCTCCTCAAACACAGTCCCACTTCACTCAAACACAGTCCCGTTTCACTCAAACACAGTCCCACTTCACTCAAACACAGTCCCACTTCACTCAAACACAGTCCCACTTCACTCAAACACAGTCTCGCTCCACTCAAACACTGTCCCGTTTCACTCAAACAGAGTCCCACTTCACTCAAACACAGTCCCACTTCACTCAAACACAGTCCCACTTCACTCAAACACGGTCCTGCTCCTCAAACACATTCCCACTTCACTCAAACACAGTCCCACTTCACTCAAACACAGTCCCACTTCACTCAAACACAGTCCCACTTCACTCAAACACAGTCCCACTTCACTCAAACACAGTCCCGCTCCACTCAAACACAGTCCCGCTCCTCAAACACAGTCCCGCTCCTCAAACACAGTCCCACTTCACTCAAACACAGTCCCACTTCACTCAAACACAGTCCCGCTCCACTCAAACACAGTCCCACTCCTCAAACACAGTCCCACTTCACTCAAACACAGTCCCACTTCACTCAAACACAGTCCCGCTCCTCAAACACAGTCCCACTTCACTCAAACACAGTCCCACTTCACTCAAACACAGTTCCGCTCCACTCAAACACAGTCCCGCTCCTCAAACACAGTCCCACTTCACTCAAACACAGTCCCACTTCACTCAAACACAGTCCCACTTCACTCAAACACAGTCCCGCTCCTCAAACACAGTCCCACTTCACTCAAACACAGTCCCACTTCACTCAAACACAGTCCCGCTCCTCAAACACAGTTCCACTTCACTCAAACACAGTCCCGCTCCTCAAACACAGTCCCACTTCACTCAAACACAGTCCAGCTCTACTCAAACACAGTCCCACTTCACTCAAACACAGTCCCACTCCAATCAAACACAGTCCCACTCCACTCAAACACAGTCCCACTTCACTCAAACACAGTCCCATTCCACTCAAACACAGTCCCACTTCACTCAAACACAGTCCCGCTCCTCAAACACAGTCCCACTTCAGTCAAACACAGTCCCACTTCACTCAAACACAGTCTCACTCCTCAAACACAGTCGCACTTCACTCAAACACAGTCCCACTTCACTCAAACACAGTCCCACTTCACTCAAACACAGTCTAGCTCCTCAAAAACAGTCCAGCTCTACTCAAACACAGTCCCACTCCTCAAACACAGTCCCACTCCTCAAACACAGTCCCGTTTCACTCAAACACAGTCCCGCTCCTCAAACACAGTCCCGCTCCTCTCAAACACAATCCCACTCCACTCTAACACAGTCTCACTCCACTCAAACACAGTCCCGCTCTCCTCAAACACAGTCCCGCTCCTCAAACACAGTCCCGCTTCACTCAAACACAGTCCCGCTCTTCAAACACAGTCCCGCTCCTCAAACACTGTCCCGCTCCTCAAACACAGTCCCACTTCACTCAAACACAGTTCCACTCCTCTCAAACACAATCCCACTCCACTCTAACACAGTCCCACTTCACTGAAACACAGTCCCGCTCCACTCAAACACAGTCCCGCTCCTCAAACACAGTCCCGCTCCTCAAACACAGTCCCACTTCACTCAAACACAGTCCCACTTCACTCAAACACAGTCCCGCTCCACTGAAACACAGTCCCACTCCTCAAACACAGTCCCACTTCACTCAAACACAGTCCCACTTCACTGAAACACAGTCCCGCTCCACTCAAACACAGTCCCGCTCCTCAAACACAGTCCCACTTCACTCAAACACAGTCCCACTTCACTCAAACACAGTCCCACTTCACTCAAACACAGTCCCGCTCCTCAAACACAGTCCCACTTCACTCAAACACAGTCCCACTTCACTCAAACACAGTCCCGCTCCTCAAACACAGTCCCACTTCACTCAAACACAGTCCCACTTCACTCAAACACAGTCCCGCTCCTCAAACACAGTCCCACTTCACTCAAACACAGTCCCACTTCACTCAAACACAGTCCCACTTCACTCAAACACAGTCCCGCTCCTCAAACACAGTCCCACTTCACTCAAACACAGTCCCACTTCACTCAAACACAGTCCCGCTCCTCAAACACAGTCCCACTTCACTCAAACACAGTCCCGCTCCTCAAACACAGTCCCACTTCACTCAAACACAGTCCAGCTCTACTCAAACACAGTCCCACTTCACTCAAACACAGTCCCACTCCAATCAAACACAGTCCCACTCCACTCAAACACAGTCCCACTTCACTCAAACACAGTCCCATTCCACTCAAACACAGTCCCACTTCACTCAAACACAGTCCCGCTCCTCAAACACAGTCCCACTTCAGTCAAACACAGTCCCACTTCACTCAAACACAGTCTCACTCCTCAAACACAGTCGCACTTCACTCAAACACAGTCCCACTTCACTCAAACACAGTCCCACTTCACTCAAACACAGTCTAGCTCCTCAAAAACAGTCCAGCTCTACTCAAACACAGTCCCACTCCTCAAACACAGTCCCACTCCTCAAACACAGTCCCGTTTCACTCAAACACAGTCCCGCTCCTCAAACACAGTCCCGCTCCTCTCAAACACAATCCCACTCCACTCTAACACAGTCTCACTCCACTCAAACACAGTCCCGCTCTCCTCAAACACAGTCCCGCTCCTCAAACACAGTCCCGCTTCACTCAAACACAGTCCCGCTCTTCAAACACAGTCCCGCTCCTCAAACACTGTCCCGCTCCTCAAACACAGTCCCACTTCACTCAAACACAGTTCCACTCCTCTCAAACACAATCCCACTCCACTCTAACACAGTCCCACTTCACTGAAACACAGTCCCGCTCCACTCAAACACAGTCCCGCTCCTCAAACACAGTCCCGCTCCTCAAACACAGTCCCACTTCACTCAAACACAGTCCCACTTCACTCAAACACAGTCCCGCTCCACTGAAACACAGTCCCACTCCTCAAACACAGTCCCACTTCACTCAAACACAGTCCCACTTCACTCAAACACAGTCCCGCTCCACTCAAACACAGTCCCGCTCCTCAAACACAGTCCCACTTCACTCAAACACAGTCCCACTTCACTCAAACACAGTCCCACTTCACTCAAACACAGTCCCGCTCCTCAAACACAGTCCCACTTCACTCAAACACAGTCCCACTTCACTCAAACACAGTCCCGCTCCTCAAACACAGTCCCACTTCACTCAAACACAGTCCTGCTCCTCAAACACAGTCCCACTTCACTCAAACACAGTCCAGCTCTACTCAAACACAGTCCCACTCACTCAAACACAGTCCCACTTCACTCAAACACAGTCCCACTCCTCAAACACAGTCCCACTTCACTCAAACACAGTCCCACTCCACTCAAACACAGTCCCACTTCACTCAAACACAGTCCCACTCCACTCAAACACAGTCCCACTTCACTCAAACACAGTCCCACTCCAATCAAACACAGTCCCACTCCACTGAAACACAGTCCCACATCACTCAAACACAGTCCCACTCCACTCAAACACAGTCCCACTTCACTCAAACACAGTCCCGCTCCTCAAACACAGTCCCACTTCAGTCAAACACAGTCCCACTTCACTCAAACACAATCTCACTCCTCAAACACAGTCCCACTTCACTCAAACACAGTCCCACTTCACTCAAACACAGTCCCACTTCACTCAAGTACAGTCCCACTTCACTCAAACACAGTCCCAGTTCACTCAAACACAGTCCCGCTCCTCAAACACAGTCCCGTTTCACACAAACACAGTCCCACTCCTCAAACACAGTCCCGTTTCACTCAAACACAGTCCTGCTCCTCAAACACAGTCCTGTTTCACTCAAACACAGTCCCGTTTCACTCAAACACTGTCCCACTTCACTCAAACACAGTCCCACTTCACTCAAACACAGTCCCGTTTCAGTCAAACACAGTCCTGCTCCTCAAACACAGTCCCACTTCACTCAAACACAGTCCCGTTTCACTCAAACACAGTCCCACTTCACTCAAACACAGTCCCACTTCACTCAAACACAGTCCCACTTCACTCAAACACAGTCCCGCTCCACTCAAACACAGTCCCGTTTCACTCAAACAGAGTCCCACTTCACTCAAACACAGTCCCACTTCACTCAAACACAGTCCCACTTCACTCAAACACGGTCCTGCTCCTCAAACACATTCCCACTTCACTCAAACACAGTCCCACTTCACTCAAACACAGTACCACTTCACTCAAACACAGTCCCACTTCACTCAAACACAGTCCCACTTCACTCAAACACAGTCCCGCTCCACTCAAACACAGTCCCGCTCCTCAAACACAGTCCCGCTCCTCAAACACAGTCCCACTTCACTCAAACACAGTCCCACTTCACTCAAACACAGTCCCGCTCCACTCAAACACAGTCCCACTCCTCAAACACAGTCCCACTTCACTCAAACACAGTCCCACTTCACTCAAACACAGTCCCGCTCCTCAAACACAGTCCCACTTCACTCAAACACAGTCCCACTTCACTCAAACACAGTTCCGCTCCACTCAAACACAGTCCCGCTCCTCAAACACAGTCCCACTTCACTCACAGTACCACTTCACTCAAACACAGTCCCGCTCCTCAAACACAGTCCCACTTCACTCAAACACAGTCCCACTTCACTCAAACACAGTCCCACTTCACTCAAACACAGTCCCGCTCCTCAAACACAGTCCCACTTCACTCAAACACAGTCCCACTTCACTCAAACACAGTCCCGCTCCTCAAACACAGTCCCACTTCACTCAAACACAGTCCCGCTCCTCAAACACAGTCCCACTTCACTCAAACACAGTCCAGCTCTACTCAAACACAGTCCCACTTCACTCAAACACAGTCCCACTCCAATCAAACACAGTCCCACTCCACTCAAACACAGTCCCACTTCACTCAAACACAGTCCCATTCCACTCAAACACAGTCCCACTTCACTCAAACACAGTCCCGCTCCTCAAACACAGTCCCACTTCAGTCAAACACAGTCCCACTTCACTCAAACACAGTCTCACTCCTCAAACACAGTCGCACTTCACTCAAACACAGTCCCACTTCACTCAAACACAGTCCCACTTCACTCAAACACAGTCTCGCTCCTCAAAAACAGTCCAGCTCTACTCAAACACAGTCCCACTCCTCAAACACAGTCCCACTCCTCAAACACAGTCCCGTTTCACTCAAACACAGTCCCGCTCCTCAAACACAGTCCCGCTCCTCTCAAACACAATCCCACTCCACTCTAACACAGTCTCACTCCACTCAAACACAGTCCCGCTCTCCTCAAACACAGTCCCGCTCCTCAAACACAGTCCCGCTTCACTCAAACACAGTCCCGCTCTTCAAACACAGTCCCGCTCCTCAAACACAGTCCCGCTCTTCAAACACAGTCCCGCTCCTCAAACACTGTCCCGCTCCTCAAACACAGTCCCACTTCACTCAAACACAGTTCCACTCCTCAAACACAGTCCCGCTCCTCAAACACTGTCCCACTTCACTCAAACACAGTCCCGCTCCTCAAACACAGTCCCGCTCCTCAAACACAGTCCCGTTTCACTCAAACACAGTCGCGCTCCTCAAACACAGTCCCGTTTCACTCAAACACAGTCCCACTTCACTCAAACACAGTCCCGCTCCTCAAACACAGTCCCACTTCACTCAAACACAGTCCCACTTCACTCAAACACAGTCCCACTTCACTCAAGTACAGTCCCACTTCACTCAAACACAGTCCCACTTCACTCAAACACAGTCGCGCTCCTCAAACACAGTCCCGTTTCACTCAAACACAGTCCCGCTCCTCAAACACAGTCCCGTTTCACTCAAACACAGTCCCGCTCCTCAAACACAGTCCTGTTTCACTCAAACACAGTCCCACTTCACTCAAACACAGTCCCACTTCACTCAAACACAGTCCCATTTCACTCAAACACAGTCCTGCTCCTCAAACACAGTCCCACTTCACTCAAACACAGTCCCGTTTCACTCAAACACAGTCCCACTTCACTCAAACACAGTCCCACTTCACTCAAACACAGTCCCACTTCACTCAAACACAGTCCCACTTCACTCAAACACAGTCCCACTTCACTCAAACACAGTCCCACTTCACTCAAACACAGTCCCATTTCACACAAACACAGTCCCACTCCACTCAAAGCCAGTCCCGCTCCTCAAACACAGTCCCACTTCACCCACCACAGTCCCGTTCCTGAAACACAGTCCCGCTCCACTCAAACACAGTCCCGTTTCACTCAAACAGAGTCCCACTTCACTCAAACACAGTCCCACATCACTCAAACACAGTCCCACTTCACTCAAACACGGTCCCTCTCCTCAAACACAGTCCCACTTCACTCAAACACGGTCCCACTTCACTCAAACACAGTCCCACTTCACTCAAACACAGTCCCACTTCACTCAAACACAGTCCCACTTCACTCAAACACAGTCCCGCTCCACTCAAACACAGTCCCGCTCCTCAAACACAGTCCCACTTCACTCAAACACAGTCCCACTTCACTCAAACACAGTCCCGCTCCTCAAACACAGTCCCACTTCACTCAAACACAGTCCAGCTCTACTCAAACACAGTCCCACTTCACTCAAACACAGTCCCACTCCAATCAAACACAGTCCCACTCCACTCAAACACAGTCCCACTTCACTCAAACACAGTCCCATTCCACTCAAACACAGTCCCACTTCACTCAAACACAGTCCCGCTCCTCAAACACAGTCCCACTTCAGTCAAACACAGTCCCACTTCACTCAAACACAGTCTCACTCCTCAAACACAGTCGCACTTCACTCAAACACAGTCCCACTTCACTCAAACACAGTCCCACTTCACTCAAACACAGTCTCGCTCCTCAAAAACAGTCCAGCTCTACTCAAACACAGTCCCACTCCTCAAACACAGTCCCACTCCTCAAACACAGTCCCGTTTCACTCAAACACAGTCCCGCTCCTCAAACACAGTCCCGCTCCTCTCAAACACAATCCCACTCCACTCTAACACAGTCTCACTCCACTCAAACACAGTCCCGCTCTCCTCAAACACAGTCCCGCTCCTCAAACACAGTCCCGCTTCACTCAAACACAGTCCCGCTCTTCAAACACAGTCCCGCTCCTCAAACACTGTCCCGCTCCTCAAACACAGTCCCACTTCACTCAAACACAGTTCCACTCCTCAAACACAGTCCCGCTCCTCAAACACTGTCCCACTTCACTCAAACACAGTCCCGCTCCTCAAACACAGTCCCGCTCCTCAAACACAGTCCCGTTTCACTCAAACACAGTCGCGCTCCTCAAACACAGTCCCGTTTCACTCAAACACAGTCCCACTTCACTCAAACACAGTCCCGCTCCTCAAACACAGTCCCACTTCACTCAAACACAGTCCCACTTCACTCAAACACAGTCCCACTTCACTCAAGTACAGTCCCACTTCACTCAAACACAGTCCCACTTCACTCAAACACAGTCGCGCTCCTCAAACACAGTCCCGTTTCACTCAAACACAGTCCCGCTCCTCAAACACAGTCCCGTTTCACTCAAACACAGTCCCGCTCCTCAAACACAGTCCTGTTTCACTCAAACACAGTCCCACTTCACTCAAACACAGTCCCACTTCACTCAAACACAGTCCCGTTTCACTCAAACACAGTCCTGCTCCTCAAACACAGTCCCACTTCACTCAAACACAGTCCCGTTTCACTCAAACACAGTCCCACTTCACTCAAACACAGTCCCACTTCACTCAAACACAGTCCCACTTCACTCAAACACAGTCCCACTTCACTCAAACACAGTCCCACTTCACTCAAACACAGTCCCACTTCACTCAAACACAGTCCCATTTCACACAAACACAGTCCCACTCCACTCAAAGCCAGTCCCGCTCCTCAAACACAGTCCCACTTCACCCACCACAGTCCCGTTCCTGAAACACAGTCCCGCTCCACTCAAACACAGTCCCGTTTCACTCAAACAGAGTCCCACTTCACTCAAACACAGTCCCACATCACTCAAACACAGTCCCACTTCACTCAAACACGGTCCCTCTCCTCAAACACAGTCCCACTTCACTCAAACACGGTCCCACTTCACTCAAACACAGTCCCACTTCACTCAAACACAGTCCCACTTCACTCAAACACAGTCCCACTTCACTCAAACACAGTCCCGCTCCACTCAAACACAGTCCCGCTCCTCAAACACAGTCCCGCTCCTCAAACACAGTCCCACTTCACTCAAACACAGTCCCACTTCACTCAAACACAGTCCCGCTCCACTGAAACACAGTCCCACTCCTCAAACACAGTCCCACTTCACTCAAACACAGTCCCACTTCACTCAAACACAGTCCCGCTCCACTCAAACACAGTCCCGCTCCTCAAACACAGTCCCGCTTCACTCAAACACAGTCCCACTTCACTCAAACACAGTCCCGCTCCTCAAACACAGTCCCACTTCACTCAAACACAGTCCCACTTCACTCAAACACAGTCCCACTTCACTCAAACACAGTCCCGCTCCTCAAACACAGTCCCACTTCACTCAAACACAGTCCCACTTCACTCAAACACAGTCCCGCTCCTCAAACACAGTCCCACTTCACTCAAACACAGTCCTGCTCCTCAAACACAGTCCCACTTCACTCAAACACAGTCCAGCTCTACTCAAACACAGTCCCACTCACTCAAACACAGTCCCACTTCACTCAAACACAGTCCCACTCCTCAAACACAGTCCCACTTCACTCAAACACAGTCCCACTCCACTCAAACACAGTCCCACTTCACTCAAACACAGTCCCACTCCACTCAAACACAGTCCCACTTCACTCAAACACAGTCCCACTCCAATCAAACACAGTCCCACTCCACTGAAACACAGTCCCACATCACTCAAACACAGTCCCACTCCACTCAAACACAGTCCCACTTCACTCAAACACAGTCCCGCTCCTCAAACACAGTCCCACTTCAGTCAAACACAGTCCCACTTCACTCAAACACAATCTCACTCCTCAAACACAGTCCCACTTCACTCAAACACAGTCCCACTTCACTCAAACACAGTCCCACTTCACTCAAGTACAGTCCCACTTCACTCAAACACAGTCCCAGTTCACTCAAACACAGTCCCGCTCCTCAAACACAGTCCCGTTTCACACAAACACAGTCCCACTCCTCAAACACAGTCCCGTTTCACTCAAACACAGTCCTGCTCCTCAAACACAGTCCTGTTTCACTCAAACACAGTCCCGTTTCACTCAAACACTGTCCCACTTCACTCAAACACAGTCCCACTTCACTCAAACACAGTCCCGTTTCAGTCAAACACAGTCCTGCTCCTCAAACACAGTCCCACTTCACTCAAACACAGTCCCGTTTCACTCAAACACAGTCCCACTTCACTCAAACACAGTCCCACTTCACTCAAACACAGTCCCACTTCACTCAAACACAGTCCCGCTCCACTCAAACACAGTCCCGTTTCACTCAAACAGAGTCCCACTTCACTCAAACACAGTCCCACTTCACTCAAACACAGTCCCACTTCACTCAAACACGGTCCTGCTCCTCAAACACATTCCCACTTCACTCAAACACAGTCCCACTTCACTCAAACACAGTACCACTTCACTCAAACACAGTCCCACTTCACTCAAACACAGTCCCACTTCACTCAAACACAGTCCCGCTCCACTCAAACACAGTCCCGCTCCTCAAACACAGTCCCGCTCCTCAAACACAGTCCCACTTCACTCAAACACAGTCCCACTTCACTCAAACACAGTCCCGCTCCACTCAAACACAGTCCCACTCCTCAAACACAGTCCCACTTCACTCAAACACAGTCCCACTTCACTCAAACACAGTCCCGCTCCTCAAACACAGTCCCACTTCACTCAAACACAGTCCCACTTCACTCAAACACAGTTCCGCTCCACTCAAACACAGTCCCGCTCCTCAAACACAGTCCCACTTCACTCACAGTACCACTTCACTCAAACACAGTCCCGCTCCTCAAACACAGTCCCACTTCACTCAAACACAGTCCCACTTCACTCAAACACAGTCCCACTTCACTCAAACACAGTCCCGCTCCTCAAACACAGTCCCACTTCACTCAAACACAGTCCCACTTCACTCAAACACAGTCCCGCTCCTCAAACACAGTCCCACTTCACTCAAACACAGTCCCGCTCCTCAAACACAGTCCCACTTCACTCAAACACAGTCCAGCTCTACTCAAACACAGTCCCACTTCACTCAAACACAGTCCCACTCCAATCAAACACAGTCCCACTCCACTCAAACACAGTCCCACTTCACTCAAACACAGTCCCATTCCACTGAAACACAGTCCCACTTCACTCAAACACAGTCCCGCTCCTCAAACACAGTCCCACTTCAGTCAAACACAGTCCCACTTCACTCAAACACAGTCTCACTCCTCAAACACAGTCGCACTTCACTCAAACACAGTCCCACTTCACTCAAACACAGTCCCACTTCACTCAAACACAGTCTCGCTCCTCAAAAACAGTCCAGCTCTACTCAAACACAGTCCCACTCCTCAAACACAGTCCCACTCCTCAAACACAGTCCCGTTTCACTCAAACACAGTCCCGCTCCTCAAACACAGTCCCGCTCCTCTCAAACACAATCCCACTCCACTCTAACACAGTCTCACTCCACTCAAACACAGTCCCGCTCTCCTCAAACACAGTCCCGCTCCTCAAACACAGTCCCGCTTCACTCAAACACAGTCCCGCTCTTCAAACACAGTCCCGCTCCTCAAACACAGTCCCGCTCTTCAAACACAGTCCCGCTCCTCAAACACTGTCCCGCTCCTCAAACACAGTCCCACTTCACTCAAACACAGTTCCACTCCTCAAACACAGTCCCGCTCCTCAAACACTGTCCCACTTCACTCAAACACAGTCCCGCTCCTCAAACACAGTCCCGCTCCTCAAACACAGTCCCGTTTCACTCAAACACAGTCGCGCTCCTCAAACACAGTCCCGTTTCACTCAAACACAGTCCCACTTCACTCAAACACAGTCCCGCTCCTCAAACACAGTCCCACTTCACTCAAACACAGTCCCACTTCACTCAAACACAGTCCCACTTCACTCAAGTACAGTCCCACTTCACTCAAACACAGTCCCACTTCACTCAAACACAGTCGCGCTCCTCAAACACAGTCCCGTTTCACTCAAACACAGTCCCGCTCCTCAAACACAGTCCCGTTTCACTCAAACACAGTCCCGCTCCTCAAACACAGTCCTGTTTCACTCAAACACAGTCCCACTTCACTCAAACACAGTCCCACTTCACTCAAACACAGTCCCATTTCACTCAAACACAGTCCTGCTCCTCAAACACAGTCCCACTTCACTCAAACACAGTCCCGTTTCACTCAAACACAGTCCCACTTCACTCAAACACAGTCCCACTTCACTCAAACACAGTCCCACTTCACTCAAACACAGTCCCACTTCACTCAAACACAGTCCCACTTCACTCAAACACAGTCCCACTTCACTCAAACACAGTCCCATTTCACACAAACACAGTCCCACTCCACTCAAAGCCAGTCCCGCTCCTCAAACACAGTCCCACTTCACCCACCACAGTCCCGTTCCTGAAACACAGTCCCGCTCCACTCAAACACAGTCCCGTTTCACTCAAACAGAGTCCAACTTCACTCAAACACAGTCCCACATCACTCAAACACAGTCCCACTTCACTCAAACACGGTCCCTCTCCTCAAACACAGTCCCACTTCACTCAAACACGGTCCCACTTCACTCAAACACAGTCCCACTTCACTCAAACACAGTCCCACTTCACTCAAACACAGTCCCACTTCACTCAAACACAGTCCCGCTCCACTCAAACACAGTCCCGCTCCTCAAACACAGTCCCACTTCACTCAAACACAGTCCCACTTCACTCAAACACAGTCCCGCTCCTCAAACACAGTCCCACTTCACTCAAACACAGTCCCGCTCCTCAAACACAGTCCCACTTCACTCAAACACAGTCCAGCTCTACTCAAACACAGTCCCACTTCACTCAAACACAGTCCCACTCCAATCAAACACAGTCCCACTCCACTCAAACACAGTCCCACTTCACTCAAACACAGTCCCATTCCACTCAAACACAGTCCCACTTCACTCAAACACAGTCCCGCTCCTCAAACACAGTCCCACTTCAGTCAAACACAGTCCCACTTCACTCAAACACAGTCTCACTCCTCAAACACAGTCGCACTTCACTCAAACACAGTCCCACTTCACTCAAACACAGTCCCACTTCACTCAAACACAGTCTCGCTCCTCAAAAACAGTCCAGCTCTACTCAAACACAGTCCCACTCCTCAAACACAGTCCCACTCCTCAAACACAGTCCCGTTTCACTCAAACACAGTCCCGCTCCTCAAACACAGTCCCGCTCCTCTCAAACACAATCCCACTCCACTCTAACACAGTCTCACTCCACTCAAACACAGTCCCGCTCTCCTCAAACACAGTCCCGCTCCTCAAACACAGTCCCGCTTCACTCAAACACAGTCCCGCTCTTCAAACACAGTCCCGCTCCTCAAACACTGTCCCGCTCCTCAAACACAGTCCCACTTCACTCAAACACAGTTCCACTCCTCAAACACAGTCCCGCTCCTCAAACACTGTCCCACTTCACTCAAACACAGTCCCGCTCCTCAAACACAGTCCCGCTCCTCAAACACAGTCCCGTTTCACTCAAACACAGTCGCGCTCCTCAAACACAGTCCCGTTTCACTCAAACACAGTCCCACTTCACTCAAACACAGTCCCGCTCCTCAAACACAGTCCCACTTCACTCAAACACAGTCCCACTTCACTCAAACACAGTCCCACTTCACTCAAGTACAGTCCCACTTCACTCAAACACAGTCCCACTTCACTCAAACACAGTCGCGCTCCTCAAACACAGTCCCGTTTCACTCAAACACAGTCCCGCTCCTCAAACACAGTCCCGTTTCACTCAAACACAGTCCCGCTCCTCAAACACAGTCCTGTTTCACTCAAACACAGTCCCACTTCACTCAAACACAGTCCCACTTCACTCAAACACAGTCCCGTTTCACTCAAACACAGTCCTGCTCCTCAAACACAGTCCCACTTCACTCAAACACAGTCCCGTTTCACTCAAACACAGTCCCACTTCACTCAAACACAGTCCCACTTCACTCAAACACAGTCCCACTTCACTCAAACACAGTCCCACTTCACTCAAACACAGTCCCACTTCACTCAAACACAGTCCCACTTCACTCAAACACAGTCCCATTTCACACAAACACAGTCCCACTCCACTCAAAGCCAGTCCCGCTCCTCAAACACAGTCCCACTTCACCCACCACAGTCCCGTTCCTGAAACACAGTCCCGCTCCACTCAAACACAGTCCCGTTTCACTCAAACAGAGTCCCACTTCACTCAAACACAGTCCCACATCACTCAAACACAGTCCCACTTCACTCAAACACGGTCCCTCTCCTCAAACACAGTCCCACTTCACTCAAACACGGTCCCACTTCACTCAAACACAGTCCCACTTCACTCAAACACAGTCCCACTTCACTCAAACACAGTCCCACTTCACTCAAACACAGTCCCGCTCCACTCAAACACAGTCCCGCTCCTCAAACACAGTCCCGCTCCTCAAACACAGTCCCACTTCACTCAAACACAGTCCCACTTCACTCAAACACAGTCCCGCTCCACTGAAACACAGTCCCACTCCTCAAACACAGTCCCACTTCACTCAAACACAGTCCCACTTCACTCAAACACAGTCCCGCTCCACTCAAACACAGTCCCGCTCCTCAAACACAGTCCCGCTTCACTCAAACACAGTCCCACTTCACTCAAACACAGTCCCGCTCCTCAAACACAGTCCCACTTCACTCAAACACAGTCCCACTTCACTCAAACACAGTCCCACTTCACTCAAACACAGTCCCGCTCCTCAAACACAGTCCCACTTCACTCAAACACAGTCCCACTTCACTCAAACACAGTCCCGCTCCTCAAACACAGTCCCACTTCACTCAAACACAGTCCTGCTCCTCAAACACAGTCCCACTTCACTCAAACACAGTCCAGCTCTACTCAAACACAGTCCCACTCACTCAAACACAGTCCCACTTCACTCAAACACAGTCCCACTCCTCAAACACAGTCCCACTTCACTCAAACATAGTCCCACTCCACTCAAACACAGTCCCACTTGACTCAAACACAGTCCCACTCCACTCACACACAGTCCCACTTCACTCAAACACAGTCCCACTCCAATCAAACACAGTCCCACTCCACTCAAACACAGTCCCACATCACTCAAACACAGTCCCACTCCACTCAAACACAGTCCCACTTCACTCAAACACAGTCCCGCTCCTCAAACACAGTCCCACTTCAGTCAAACACAGTCCCACTTCACTCAAACACAATCTCACTCCTCAAACACAGTCCCACTTCACTCAAACACAGTCCCACTTCACTCAAACACAGTCCCACTTCACTCAAGTACAGTCCCACTTCACTCAAACACAGTCCCAGTTCACTCAAACACAGTCCCGCTCCTCAAACACAGTCCCGTTTCACACAAACACAGTCCCACTCCTCAAACACAGTCCCGTTTCACTGAAACACAGTCCTGCTCCTCAAACACAGTCCTGTTTCACTCAAACACAGTCCCGTTTCACTCAAACAGAGTCCCACTTCACTCAAACACAGTCCCACTTCACTCAAACACAGTCCCACTTCACTCAAACACAGTCCCACTCCTCAAACACAGTCCCGTTTCACACAAACACAGTCCCACTCCTCAAACACAGTCCCGTTTCACTCAAAAACAGTCCTGCTCCTCAAACACAGTCCTGTTTCACTCAAACACAGTCCCACTTCACTCAAACACAGTCCCGTTTCAGTCAAACACAGTCCTGCTCCTCAAACACAGTCCCACTTCACTCAAACACAGTCCCGTTTCACTCAAACACAGTCCCACTTCACTCAAACACAGTCCAACTTCACTCAAACACAGTCCCGCTCCACTCAAACACAGTCCCGTTTCACTCAAACAGAGTCCCACTTCACTCAAACACAGTCCCACTTCACTCAAACACAGTCCCACTTCACTCAAACACGGTCCTGCTCCTCAAACACATTCCCACTTCACTCAAACACAGTCCCACTTCACTCAAACACAGTCCCACTTCACTCAAACACAGTCCCACTTCACTCAAACACAGTCCCACTTCACTCAAACACAGTCCCGCTCCACTCAAACACAGTCCCGCTCCTCAAACACAGTCCCGCTCCTCAAACACAGTCCCACTTCACTCAAACACAGTCCCACTTCACTCAAACACAGTCCCGCTCCACTCAAACACAGTCCCACTCCTCAAACACAGTCCCACTTCACTCAAACACAGTCCCACTTCACTCAAACACAGTCCCGCTCCTCAAACACAGTCCCACTTCACTCAAACACAGTCCCACTTCACTCAAACACAGTTCCGCTCCACTCAAACACAGTCCCGCTCCTCAAACACAGTCCCACTTCACTCAAACACAGTACCACTTCACTCAAACACAGTCCCGCTCCTCAAACACAGTCCCACTTCACTCAAACACAGTCCCACTTCACTCAAACACAGTCCCACTTCACTCAAACACAGTCCCGCTCCTCAAACACAGTCCCACTTCACTCAAATACAGTCCCACTTCACTCAAACACAGTCCTGCTCCTCAAACACAGTCCCACTTCACTCAAACACAGTCCCGCTCCTCAAACACAGTCCCACTTCACTCAAACACAGTCCAGCTCTACTCAAACACAGTCCCACTTCACTCAAACACAGTCCCACTCCAATCAAACACAGTCCCACTCCACTCAAACACAGTCACACTTCACTCAAACACAGTCCCATTCCACTCAAACACAGTCCCACTTCACTCAAACACAGTCCCGCTCCTCAAACACAGTCCCACTTCAGTCAAACACAGTCCCACTTCACTCAAACACAGTCACACTCCTCAAACACAGTCGCACTTCACTCAAACACAGTCCCACTTCACTCAAACACAGTCCCACTTCACTCAAACACAGTCTCGCTCCTCAAAAACAGTCCAGCTCTACTCAAACACAGTCCCACTCCTCAAACACAGTCCCACTCCTCAAACACAGTCCCGTTTCACTCAAACACAGTCCCGCTCCTCAAACACAGTCCCGCTCCTCTCAAACACAATCCCACTCCACTCTAACACAGTCTCACTCCACTCAAACACAGTCCCGCTCTCCTCAAACACAGTCCCGCTCCTCAAACACAGTCCCGCTTCACTCAAACACAGTCCCGCTCCTCAAACACTGTCCCGCTCCTCAAACACAGTCCCACTTCACTCAAACACAGTTCCACTCCTCAAACACAGTCCCGCTCCTCAAACACTGTCCCACTTCACTCAAACACAGTCCCGCTCCTCAAACACAGTCGCGCTCCTCAAACACAGTCCCGTTTCACTCAAACACAGTCCCACTTCACTCAAACACAGTCCCGCTCCTCAAACACAGTCCCACTTCACTCAAACACAGTCCCACTTCACACAAACACAGTCCCACTTCACTCAAGTACAGTCCCACTTCACTCAAACACAGTCCCACTTCACTCAAACACAGTCCCAGTTCACTCAAACACAGTCGCGCTCCTCAAACACAGTCCCGTTTCACTCAAACACAGTCCCGCTCCTCAAACACAGTCCCGTTTCACTCAAACACAGTCCCGCTCCTCAAACACAGTCCTGTTTCACTCAAACACAGTCCCACTTCACTCAAACACAGTCCCACTTCACTCAAACACAGTCCCGTTTCACTCAAACACAGTCCTGCTCCTCAAACACAGTCCCACTTCACTCAAACACAGTCCCGTTTCACTCAAACACAGTCCCACTTCACTCAAACACAGTCCCACTTCACTCAAACACAGTCCCACTTCACTCAAACACAGTCCCACTTCACTCAAACACAGTCCCACTTCACTCAAACACAGTCCCATTTCACACAAACACAGTCCCACTCCACTCAAAGCCAGTCCCGCTCCTCAAACACAGTCCCACTTCACCCACCACAGTCCCGTTCCTGAAACACAGTCCCGCTCCACTCAAACACAGTCCCGTTTCACTCAAACAGAGTCCCACTTCACTCAAACACAGTCCCACATCACTCAAACACAGTCCCACTTCACTCAAACACGGTCCCTCTCCTCAAACACAGTCCCACTTCACTCAAACACGGTCCCACTTCACTCAAACACAGTCCCACTTCACTCAAACACAGTCCCACTTCACTCAAACACAGTCCCACTTCACTCAAACACAGTCCCGCTCCACTCAAACACAGTCCCGCTCCTCAAACACAGTCCCGCTCCTCAAACACAGTCCCACTTCACTCAAACACAGTCCCACTTCACTCAAACACAGTCCCGCTCCACTGAAACACAGTCCCACTCCTCAAACACAGTCCCACTTCACTCAAACACAGTCCCACTTCACTCAAACACAGTCCCGCTCCACTCAAACACAGTCCCGCTCCTCAAACACAGTCCCGCTTCACTCAAACACAGTCCCACTTCACTCAAACACAGTCCCGCTCCTCAAACACAGTCCCACTTCACTCAAACACAGTCCCACTTCACTCAAACACAGTCCCACTTCACTCAAACACAGTACCGCTCCTCAAACACAGTCCCACTTCACTCAAACACAGTCCCACTTCACTCAAACACAGTCCCGCTCCTCAAACACAGTCCCACTTCACTCAAACACAGTCCTGCTCCTCAAACACAGTCCCACTTCACTCAAACACAGTCCAGCTCTACTCAAACACAGTCCCACTCACTCAAACACAGCCCCACTTCACTCAAACACAGTCCCACTCCTCAAACACAGTCCCACTTCACTCAAACATAGTCCCACTCCACTCAAACACAGTCCCACTTCACTCAAACACAGTCCCACTCCACTCAAACACAGTCCCACTTCACTCAAACACAGTCCCACTCCAATCAAACACAGTCCCACTCCACTCAAACACAGTCCCACATCACTCAAACACAGTCCCACTCCACTCAAACACAGTCCCACTTCACTCAAACACAGTCCCGCTCCTCAAACACAGTCCCACTTCAGTCAAACACAGTCCCACTTCACTCAAACACAATCTCACTCCTCAAACACAGTCCCACTTCACTCAAACACAGTCCCACTTCACTCAAACACAGTCCCACTTCACTCAAGTACAGTCCCACTTCACTCAAACACAGTCCCAGTTCACTCAAACACAGTCCCGCTCCTCAAACACAGTACCCTTTCACACAAACACAGTCCCACTCCTCAAACACAGTCCCGTTTCACTCAAACACAGTCCTGCTCCTCAAACACAGTCCTGTTTCACTCAAACACAGTCCCGTTTCACTCAAACACAGTCCCACTTCACTCAAACACAGTCCCACTTCACTCAAACACAGTCCCATTTCAGTCAAACACAGTCCTGCTCCTCAAACACAGTCCCACTTCACTCAAACACAGTCCCGTTTCACTCAAACACAGTCCCACTTCACTCAAACACAGTCCCACTTCACTCAAACACAGTCCCACTTCACTCAAACACAGTCCCACTTCACTCAAACACAGTCCAACTTCACTCAAACACAGTCCCGCTCCACTCAAACACAGTCCCGTTTCACACAAACAGAGTCCCACTTCACTCAAACACAGTCCCACTTCACTCAAACACAGTCCCACTTCACTCAAACACGGTCCTGCTCCTCAAACACATTCCCACTTCACTCAAACACAGTCCCACTTCACTCAAACACAGTCCCACTTCACTCAAACACAGTCCCACTTCACTCAAACACAGTCCCACTTCACTCAAACACAGTCCCACTTCACTCAAACACGGTCCTGCTCCTCAAACACATTCCCACTTCACTCAAACACAGTCCCACTTCACTCAAACACAGTCCCACTTCACTCAAACACAGTCCCACTTCACTCAAACACAGTCCCACTTCACTCAAACACAGTCCCGCTCCACTCAAACACAGTCCCGCTCCTCAAACACAGTCCCGCTCCTCAAACACAGTCCCACTTCACTCAAACACAGTCCCACTTCACTCAAACACAGTCCCGCTCCAGTCAAACACAGTCCCACTCCTCAAACACAGTCCCACTTCACTCAAACACAGTCCCACTTCACTCAAACACAGTCCCGCTCCTCAAACACAGTCCCACTTCACTCAAACACAGTCCCACTTCACTCAAACACAGTTCCGCTCCACTCAAACACAGTCCCGCTCCTCAAACACAGTCCCACTTCACTCAAACACAGTACCACTTCACTCAAACACAGTCCCGCTCCTCAAACACAGTCCCACTTCACTCAAACACAGTCCCACTTCACTCAAACACAGTCCCGCTCCTCAAACACAGTCCCACTTCACTCAAACACAGTCCCGCTCCTCAAACACAGTCCCACTTCACTCAAACACAGTCCAGCTCTACTCAAACACAGTCCCACTTCACTCAAACACAGTCCCACTCCAATCAAACACAGTCCCACTCCACTCAAACACAGTCCCACTTCACTCAAACACAGTCCCATTCCACTCAAACACAGTCCCACTTCACTCAAACACAGTCCCGCTCCTCAAACACAGTCCCACTTCAGTCAAACACAGTCCCACTTCACTCAAACACAGTCTCACTCCTCAAACACAGTCGCACTTCACTCAAACACAGTCCCACTTCACTCAAACACAGTCCCACTTCACTCAAACACAGTCTCGCTCCTCAAAAACAGTCCAGCTCTACTCAAACACAGTCCCACTCCTCAAACACAGTCCCACTCCTCAAACACAGTCCCGTTTCACTCAAACACAGTCCCGCTCCTCAAACACAGTCCCGCTCCTCTCAAACACAATCCCACTCCACTCTAACACAGTCTCACTCCACTCAAACACAGTCCCGCTCTCCTCAAACAAAGTCCCGCTCCTCAAACACAGTCCCGCTTCACTCAAACACAGTCCCGCTCTTCAAACACAGTCCCGCTCCTCAAACACTGTCCCGCTCCTCAAACACAGTCCCACTTCACTCAAACACAGTTCCACTCCTCAAACACAGTCCCGCTCCTCAAACACTGTCCCACTTCACTCAAACACAGTCCCGCTCCTCAAACACAGTCCCGCTCCTCAAACACAGTCCCGTTTCACTCAAACACAGTCGCGCTCCTCAAACACAGTCCCGTTTCACTCAAACACCGTCCCACTTCACTCAAACACAGTCCCGCTCCTCAAACACAGTCCCACTTCACTCAAACACAGTCCCACTTCACTCAAACACAGTCCCACTTCACTCAAGTACAGTCCCACTTCACTCAAACACAGTCCCACTTCACTCAAACACAGTCGCGCTCCTCAAACACAGTCCCGTTTCACTCAAACACAGTCCCGCTCCTCAAACACAGTCCCGTTTCACTCAAACACAGTCCTGCTCCTCAAACACAGTCCTGTTTCACTCAAACACAGTCCCACTTCACTCAAACACAGTCCCACTTCACTCAAACACAGTCCCGTTTCACTCAAACACAGTCCTGCTCCTCAAACACAGTCCCACTTCACTCAAACACAGTCCCGTTTCACTCAAACACAGTCCCACTTCACTCAAACACAGTCCCACTTCACTCAAACACAGTCCCACTTCACTCAAACACAGTCCCACTTCACTCAAACACAGTCCCACTTCACTCAAACACAGTCCCACTTCACTCAAACACAGTCCCATTTCACACAAACACAGTCCCACTCCACTCAAAGCCAGTCCCGCTCCTCAAACACAGTCCCACTTCACCCACCACAGTCCCGTTCCTGAAACACAGTCCCGCTCCACTCAAACACAGTCCCGTTTCACTCAAACAGAGTCCCACTTCACTCAAACACTGTCCCACATCACTCAAACACAGTCCCACTTCACTCAAACACGGTCCCTCTCCTCAAACACAGTCCCACTTCACTCAAACACGGTCCCACTTCACTCAAACACAGTCCCACTTCACTCAAACACAGTCCCACTTCACTCAAACACAGTCCCACTTCACTCAAACACAGTCCCGCTCCACTCAAACACAGTCCCGCTCCTCAAACACAGTCCCGCTCCTCAAACACAGTCCCACTTCACTCAAACACAGTCCCACTTCACTCAAACACAGTCCCGCTCCACTGAAACACAGTCCCACTCCTCAAACACAGTCCCACTTCACTCAAACACAGTCCCACTTCACTCAAACACAGTCCCGCTCCACTCAAACACAGTCCCGCTCCTCAAACACAGTCCCGCTTCACTCAAACACAGTCCCACTTCACTCAAACACAGTCCCGCTCCTCAAACACAGTCCCACTTCACTCAAACACAGTCCCACTTCACTCAAACACAGTCCCACTTCACTCAAACACAGTCCCGCTCCTCAAACACAGTCCCACTTCACTCAAACACAGTCCCACTTCACTCAAACACAGTCCCGCTCCTCAAACACAGTCCCACTTAACTCAAACACAGTCCTGCTCCTCAAACACAGTCCCACTTCACTCAAACACAGTCCAGCTCTACTCAAACACAGTCCCACTCACTCAAACACAGTCCCACTTCACTCAAACACAGTCCCACTCCTCAAACACAGTCCCACTTCACTCAAACATAGTCCCACTCCACTCAAACACAGTCCCACTTGACTCAAACACAGTCCCACTCCACTCACACACAGTCCCACTTCACTCAAACACAGTCCCACTCCAATCAAACACAGTCGCACTCCACTCAAACACAGTCCCACATCACTCAAACACAGTCCCACTCCACTCAAACACAGTCCCACTTCACTCAAACACAGTCCCGCTCCTCAAACACAGTCCCACTTCAGTCAAACACAGTCCCACTTCACTCAAACACAATCTCACTCCTCAAACACAGTCCCACTTCACTCAAACACAGTCCCACTTCACTCAAACACAGTCCCACTTCACTCAAGTACAGTCCCACTTCACTCAAACACAGTCCCAGTTCACTCAAACACAGTCCCGCTCCTCAAACACAGTCCCGTTTCACACAAACACAGTCCCACTCCTCAAACACAGTCCCGTTTCACTGAAACACAGTCCTGCTCCTCAAACACAGTCCTGTTTCACTCAAACACAGTCCCGTTTCACTCAAACAGAGTCCCACTTCACTCAAACACAGTCCCACTTCACTCAAACACAGTCCCACTTCACTCAAACACAGTCCCACTCCTCAAACACAGTCCCGTTTCACACAAACACAGTCCCACTCCTCAAACACAGTCCCGCTCCACTCAAACACAGTCCCGTTTCACTCAAACAGAGTCCCACTTCACTCAAACACAGTCCCACTTCACTCAAACACAGTCCCGTTTCAGTCAAACACAGTCCTGCTCCTCAAACACAGTCCCACTTCACTCAAACACAGTCCCGTTTCACTCAAACACAGTCCCACTTCACTCAAACACAGTCCCACTTCACTCAAACACAGTCCAACTTCACTCAAACACAGTCCCGCTCCACTCAAACACAGTCCCGTTTCACTCAAACAGAGTCCCACTTCACTCAAACACAGTCCCACTTCACTCAAACACAGTCCCACTTCACTCAAACACGGTCCTGCTCCTCAAACACATTCCCACTTCACTCAAACACAGTCCCACTTCACTCAAACACAGTCCCACTTCACTCAAACACAGTCCCACTTCACTCAAACACAGTCCCACTTCACTCAAACACAGTCCCGCTCCACTCAAACACAGTCCCGCTCCTCAAACACAGTCCCGCTCCTCAAACACAGTCCCACTTCACTCAAACACAGTCCCACTTCACTCAAACACAGTCCCGCTCCACTCAAACACAGTCCCACTCCTCAAACACAGTCCCACTTCACTCAAACACAGTCCCACTTCACTCAAACACAGTCCCGCTCCTCAAACACAGTCCCACTTCACTCAAACACAGTCCCACTTCACTCAAACACAGTTCCGCTCCACTCAAACACAGTCCCGCTCCTCAAACACAGTCCCACTTCACTCAAACACAGTACCACTTCACTCAAACACAGTCCCGCTCCTCAAACACAGTCCCACTTCACTCAAACACAGTCCCACTTCACTCAAACACAGTCCCACTTCACTCAAACACAGTCCCGCTCCTCAAACACAGTCCCACTTCACTCAAATACAGTCCCACTTCACTCAAACACAGTCCTGCTCCTCAAACACAGTCCCACTTCACTCAAACACAGTCCCGCTCCTCAAACACAGTCCCACTTCACTCAAACACAGTCCAGCTCTACTCAAACACAGTCCCACTTCACTCAAACACAGTCCCACTCCAATCAAACACAGTCCCACTCCACTCAAACACAGTCCCACTTCACTCAAACACAGTC
Source organism: Squalus acanthias (assembly GCA_030390025.1). NCBI lineage: Eukaryota > Metazoa > Chordata > Chondrichthyes > Squaliformes > Squalidae > Squalus > Squalus acanthias. The sequence goes on from JASTWF010000413.1 coordinate 360,218, forward strand.
CCATTCCACTCAAACACAGTCCCACTTCACTCAAACACAGTCCCGCTCCTCAAACACAGTCCCACTTCAGTCAAACACAGTCCCACTTCACTCAAACACAGTCACACTCCTCAAACACAGTCGCACTTCACTCAAACACAGTCCCACTTCACTCAAACACAGTCCCACTTCACTCAAACACAGTCTCGCTCCTCAAAAACAGTCCAGCTCTACTCAAACACAGTCCCACTCCTCAAACACAGTCCCACTCCTCAAACACAGTCCCGTTTCACTCAAACAGAGTCCCACTTCACTCAAACACAGTCCCACTTCACTCAAACACAGTCCCACTTCACTCAAACACAGTCCCACTCCTCAAACACAGTCCCGTTTCACACAAACACAGTCCCACTCCTCAAACACAGTCCCGTTTCACTCAAACACAGTCCTGCTCCTCAAACACAGTCCTGTTTCACTCAAACACAGTCCCACTTCACTCAAACACAGTCCCGTTTCAGTCAAACACAGTCCTGCTCCTCAAACACAGTCCCACTTCACTCAAACACAGTCCCGTTTCACTCAAACACAGTCCCACTTCACTCAAACACAGTCCCACTTCACTCAAACACAGTCCAACTTCACTCAAACACAGTCCCGCTCCACTCAAACACAGTCCCGTTTCACTCAAACAGAGTCCCACTTCACTCAAACACAGTCCCACTTCACTCAAACACAGTCCCACTTCACTCAAACACGGTCCTGCTCCTCAAACACATTCCCACTTTACTCAAACACAGTCCCACTTCACTCAAACACAGTCCCACTTCACTCAAACACAGTCCCACTTCACTCAAACACAGTCCCACTTCACTCAAACACAGTCCCGCTCCACTCAAACACAGTCCCGCTCCTCAAACACAGTCCCGCTCCTCAAACACAGTCCCACTTCACTCAAACACAGTCCCACTTCACTCAAACACAGTCCCGCTCCACTCAAACACAGTCCCACTCCTCAAACACAGTCCCACTTCACTCAAACACAGTCCCACTTCACTCAAACACAGTCCCGCTCCTCAAACACAGTCCCACTTCACTCAAACACAGTCCCACTTCACTCAAACACAGTTCCGCTCCACTCAAACACAGTCCCGCTCCTCAAACACAGTCCCACTTCACTCAAACACAGTACCACTTCACTCAAACACAGTCCCGCTCCTCAAACACAGTCCCACTTCACTCAAACACAGTCCCACTTCACTCAAACACAGTCCCACTTCACTCAAACACAGTCCCGCTCCTCAAACACAGTCCCACTTCACTCAAATACAGTCCCACTTCACTCAAACACAGTCCTGCTCCTCAAACACAGTCCCACTTCACTCAAACACAGTCCCGCTCCTCAAACACAGTCCCACTTCACTCAAACACAGTCCAGCTCTACTCAAACACAGTCCCACTTCACTCAAACACAGTCCCACTCCAATCAAACACAGTCCCACTCCACTCAAACACAGCCCCACTTCACTCAAACACAGTCCCATTCCACTCAAACACAGTCCCACTTCACTCAAACACAGTCCCGCTCCTCAAACACAGTCCCACTTCAGTCAAACACAGTCCCACTTCACTCAAACACAGTCACACTCCTCAAACACAGTCGCACTTCACTCAAACACAGTCCCACTTCACTCAAACACAGTCCCACTTCACTCAAACACAGTCTCGCTCCTCAAAAACAGTCCAGCTCTACTCAAACACAGTCCCACTCCTCAAACACAGTCCCACTCCTCAAACACAGTCCCGTTTCACTCAAACACAGTCCCGCTCCTCAAACACAGTCCCGCTCCTCTCAAACACAATCCCACTCCACTCTAACACAGTCTCACTCCACTCAAACACAGTCCCGCTCTCCTCAAACACAGTCCCGCTCCTCAAACACAGTCCCGCTTCACTCAAACACAGTCCCGCTCCTCAAACACTGTCCCGCTCCTCAAACACAGTCCCACTTCACTCAAACACAGTTCCACTCCTCAAACACAGTCCCGCTCCTCAAACACTGTCCCACTTCACTCAAACACAGTCCCGCTCCTCAAACACAGTCGCGCTCCTCAAACACAGTCCCGTTTCACTCAAACACAGTCCCACTTCACTCAAACACAGTCCCGCTCCTCAAACACAGTCCCACTTCACTCAAACACAGTCCCACTTCACTCAAACACAGTCCCACTTCACTCAAGTACAGTCCCACTTCACTCAAACACAGTCCCACTTCACTCAAACACAGTCGCGCTCCTCAAACACAGTCCCGTTTCACTCAAACACAGTCCCGCTCCTCAAACACAGTCCCGTTTCACTCAAACACAGTCCCGCTCCTCAAACACAGTCCTGTTTCACTCAAACACAGTCCCACTTCACTCAAACACAGTCCCACTTCACTCAAACACAGTCCCGTTTCACTCAAACACAGTCCTGCTCCTCAAACACAGTCCCACTTCACTCAAACACAGTCCCGTTTCACTCAAACACAGTCCCACTTCACTCAAACACAGTCCCACTTCACTCAAACACAGTCCCACTTCACTCAAACACAGTCCCACTTCACTCAAACACAGTCCCACTTCACTCAAACACAGTCCCACTTCACTCAAACACAGTCCCATTTCACACAAACACAGTCCCACTCCACTCAAAGCCAGTCCCGCTCCTCAAACACAGTCCCACTTCACCCACCACAGTCCCGTTCCTGAAACACAGTCCCGCTCCACTCAAACACAGTCCCGTTTCACTCAAACAGAGTCCCACTTCACTCAAACACAGTCCCACATCACTCAAACACAGTCCCACTTCACTCAAACACGGTCCCTCTCCTCAAACACAGTCCCACTTCACTCAAACACGGTCCCACTTCACTCAAACACAGTCCCACTTCACTCAAACACAGTCCCACTTCACTCAAACACAGTCCCACTTCACTCAAACACAGTCCCGCTCCACTCAAACACAGTCCCGCTCCTCAAACACAGTCCCGCTCCTCAAACACAGTCCCACTTCACTCAAACACAGTCCCACTTCACTCAAACACAGTCCCGCTCCACTGAAACACAGTCCCACTCCTCAAACACAGTCCCACTTCACTCAAACACAGTCCCACTTCACTCAAACACAGTCCCGCTCCACTCAAACACAGTCCCGCTCCTCAAACACAGTCCCGCTTCACTCAAACACAGTCCCACTTCACTCAAACACAGTCCCGCTCCTCAAACACAGTCCCACTTCACTCAAACACAGTCCCACTTCACTCAAACACAGTCCCACTTCACTCAAACACAGTACCGCTCCTCAAACACAGTCCCACTTCACTCAAACACAGTCCCACTTCACTCAAACACAGTCCCGCTCCTCAAACACAGTCCCACTTCACTCAAACACAGTCCTGCTCCTCAAACACAGTCCCACTTCACTCAAACACAGTCCAGCTCTACTCAAACACAGTCCCACTCACTCAAACACAGTCCCACTTCACTCAAACACAGTCCCACTCCTCAAACACAGTCCCACTTCACTCAAACATAGTCCCACTCCACTCAAACACAGTCCCACTTCACTCAAACACAGTCCCACTCCACTCAAACACAGTCCCACTTCACTCAAACACAGTCCCACTCCAATCAAACACAGTCCCACTCCACTCAAACACAGTCCCACATCACTCAAACACAGTCCCACTCCACTCAAAAACAGTCCCACTTCACTCAAACACAGTCCCGCTCCTCAAACACAGTCCCACTTCAGTCAAACACAGTCCCACTTCACTCAAACACAATCTCACTCCTCAAACACAGTCCCACTTCACTCAAACACAGTCCCACTTCACTCAAACACAGTCCCACTTCACTCAAGTACAGTCCCACTTCACTCAAACACAGTCCCAGTTCACTCAAACACAGTCCCGCTCCTCAAACACAGTACCCTTTCACACAAACACAGTCCCACTCCTCAAACACAGTCCCATTTCACTCAAACACAGTCCTGCTCCTCAAACACAGTCCTGTTTCACTCAAACACAGTCCCGTTTCACTCAAACACAGTCCCACTTCACTCAAACACAGTCCCACTTCACTCAAACACAGTCCCACTTCACTCAAACACAGTCCCACTTCACTCAAACACAGTCCAACTTCACTCAAACACAGTCCCGCTCCACTCAAACACAGTCCCGTTTCACACAAACAGAGTCCCACTTCACTCAAACACAGTCCCACTTCACTCAAACACAGTCCCACTTCACTCAAACACGGTCCTGCTCCTCAAACACATTCCCACTTCACTCAAACACAGTCCCACTTCACTCAAACACAGTCCCACTTCACTCAAACACAGTCCCACTTCACTCAAACACAGTCCCACTTCACTCAAACACAGTCCCGCTCCACTCAATCACAGTCCCGCTCCTCAAACACAGTCCCGCTCCTCAAACACAGTCCCACTTCACTCAAACACAGTCCCACTTCACTCAAACACAGTCCCGCTTCACTCAAACACAGTCCCACTCCTCAAACACAGTCCCACTTCACTCAAACACAGTCCCACTTCACTCAAACACAGTCCCGCTCCTAAACACAGTCCCACTTCACTCAAACACAGTCCCACTTCACTCAAACACAGTTCCGCTCCACTCAAACACAGTCCTGCTCCTCAAACACAGTCCCACTTCACTCAAACACAGTCCCACTTCACTCAAACACAGCCCCGCTCCTCAAACACAGTCCCACTTCACTCAAACACAGTCCCACTTCACTCAAACACAGTCCCACTCCTCAAACACAGTCCCGCTCCTCAAACACAGTCCCACTTCACTCAAACACAGTCCCACTTCACTCAAACACAGTCCCACTTCACTCAAACACAGTCGCGCTCCTCAAACACAGTCCCGTTTCACTCAAACACAGTCCCACTTCACTCAAACACAGTCCCGCTCCTCAAACACAGTCCCACTTCACTCAAACACAGTCCCACTTCACTCAAACACAGTCCCACTTCACTCAAGTACAGTCCCACTTCACTCAAACACAGTCCCACTTCACTCAAACACAGTCGCGCTCCTCAAACACAGTCCCGTTTCACTCAAACACAGTCCCGCTCCTCAAACACAGTCCCGTTTCACTCAAACACAGTCCCGCTCCTCAAACACAGTCCTGTTTCACTCAAACACAGTCCCACTTCACTCAAACACAGTCCCACTTCACTCAAACACAGTCCCGTTTCACTCAAACACAGTCCTGCTCCTCAAACACAGTCCCACTTCACTCAAACACAGTCCCGTTTCACTCAAACACAGTCCCACTTCACTCAAACACAGTCCCACTTCACTCAAACACAGTCCCACTTCACTCAAACACAGTCCCACTTCACTCAAACACAGTCCCACTTCACTCAAACACAGTCCCACTTCACACAAACACAGTCCCACTCCACTCAAAGCCAGTCCCGCTCCTCAAACACAGTCCCACTTCACCCACCACAGTCCCGTTCCTGAAACACAGTCCCGCTCCACTCAAACACAGTCCCGTTTCACTCAAACAGAGTCCCACTTCACTCAAACACAGTCCCACATCACTCAAACACAGTCCCACTTCACTCAAACACGGTCCCTCTCCTCAAACACAGTCCCACTTCACTCAAACACGGTCCCACTTCACTCAAACACAGTCCCACTTCACTCAAACACAGTCCCACTTCACTCAAACACAGTCCCACTTCACTCAAACACAGTCCCGCTCCACTCAAACACAGTCCCGCTCCTCAAACACAGTCACGCTCCTCAAACACAGTCCCACTTCACTCAAACACAGTCCCACTTCACTCAAACACAGTCCCGCTCCACTGAAACACAGTCCCACTCCTCAAACACAGTCCCACTTCACTCAAACACAGTCCCACTTCACTCAAACACAGTCATGCTCCACTCAAACACAGTCCCGCTCCTCAAACACAGTCCCGCTTCACTCAAACACAGTCCCACTTCACTCAAACACAGTCCCGCTCCTCAAACACAGTCCCACTTCACTCAAACACAGTCCCACTTCACTCAAACACAGTCCCACTTCACTCAAACACAGTCCCACTCCAATCAAACACAGTCCCACTCCACTCAAACACAGTCCCACATCACTCAAACACAGTCCCACTCCACTCAAACACAGTCCCACTTCACTCAAACACAGTCCCGCTCCTCAAACACAGTACCACTTCAGTCAAACACAGTCCCACTTCACTCAAACACAATCTCACTCCTCAAACACAGTCCCACTTCACTCAAACACAGTCCCACTTCACTCAAACACAGTCCCACTTCACTCAAGTACAGTCCCACTTCACTCAAACACAGTCCCAGTTCACTCAAACACAGTCCCGCTCCTCAAACACAGTCCCGTTTCACACAAACACAGTCCCGCTCCTCAAACACAGTCCCGTTTCACTCAAACACAGTCCTGCTCCTCAAACACAGTCCTGTTTCACTCAAACACAGTCCCGTTTCACTCAAACACAGTCCCACTTCACTCAAACACAGTCCCACTTCACTCAAACACAGTCCCGTTTCAGTCAAACACAGTCCTGCTCCTCAAACACAGTCCCACTTCACTCAAACACAGTCCCGTTTCACTCAAACACAGTCCCACTTCACTCAAACACAGTCCCACTTCACTCAAACACAGTCCAACTTCACTCAAACACAGTCCCGCTCCACTCAAACACAGTCCCGTTTCACTCAAACAGAGTCCCACATCACTCAAACACAGTCCCACTTCACTCAAACACAGTCCCACTTCACTCAAACACGGTCCTGCTCCTCAAACACAGTCCTGTTTCACTCAAACACAGTCCCACTTCACTCAAACACGGTCCTGCTCCTCAAACACATTCCCACTTCACTCAAACACAGTCCCACTTCACTCAAACACAGTCCCACTTCACTCAAACACAGTCCCACTTCACTCAAACACAGTCCCAGTCCTCAAACACAGTCCCACTTCACTCAAACACAGTCCCACTTCACTCAAACACAGTCCCGCTCCTCAAACACAGTCCCACTTCACTCAAACACAGTCCCACTTCACTCAAACACAGTCCCACTTCACTCAAACACAGTCCCGCTCCTCAAACACAGTCCCACTTCACTCAAACACAGTCCCACTTCACTCAAACACAGTTCCGCTCCTCAAACACAGTCCCACTTCACTCAAACACAGTCCCGCTCCTCAAACACAGTCCCACTTCACTCAAACACAGTCCAGCTCTACTCAAACACAGTCCCACTTCACTCAAACACAGTCCCACTCCAATCAAACACAGTCCCACTCCACTCAAACACAGTCCCACTTCACTCAAACACAGTCCCATTCCACTCAAACACAGTCCCACTTCACTCAAACACAGTCCCACTTCACTCAAACACAGTCTCACTCCTCAAACACAGTCCCACTTCACTCAAACACAGTCCCACTTCACTCAAACACAGTCCCACTTCACTCAAACACAGTCCAGCTCTACTCAAACATAGTCGCACTTCACTCAAACACAGTCCCACTTCACTCAAACACAGTCCCACTTCACTCAAACACAGTCTCGCTCCTCAAAAACAGTCCAGCTTTACTCAAACACAGTCCTGCTCCTCAAACACAGTCCCACATCACACAAACACAGTCCCACTTCACTCAAACACAGTCCCACTCCTCAAACATAGTCCCACTCCTCAAACATAGTCCCGCTCCTCAAACACAGTCCCGCTTCTCAAACACAGTCCCACTTCACTCAAACACAGTCCCGCTTCTTAAACACAGTCCCGCTCCTCAAACACAGTCCCACATCACTCAAACACAGTCCCAATTCACTCAAACACAGTCCCACTTTACTCAAACACAGTCCCACTTCACTCAAACACAGTCCAGCTCTACTCAAACACAGTCCCACTTCACTCAAACACAGTCCCACTTCACTCAAACACAGTCCCACTTCACTCAAACACAGTCCCGCTCCTCAAACACAGTCCCGCTCCTCAAACACAGCCCCACTTCACTCAAACACAGTCCCACTCCTCAAACACAGTCCCACTTCACTCAAACACAGTCCCACTTCACTCAAACACAGTCCTACTCCTCAAACACAGTCCCACTTCACTCAAACACAGTCCCACTTCACTCAAGCACAGTCCCGCTCCTCAAACACAGTCCCACTTCACTCAAACACAGTCCAGCTCTACTCAAACACAGTCCCACTTCACTCAAACACAGTCCCACTGCACTCAAACACAGTCCCACTGCACTCAAACACAGTCCCACTCCACTCAAACACAGTCCCACTTCACTCAAACACAGTCCCACTCCACTCAAACACAGTCCCACTTCACTCAAACACAGTCCCACTCCACTTAAACACAGTCCCACTTCACTCAAACACAGTCCCGCTCCACTCAAACACAGTCCCGCTCCTCAAACACAGTCCCACTTCACTCAAACACAGTCCCGCTCCTCAAACACAGTCCCACTTCACTCAAACACAGTCCTGCTCCTCAAACACAGTCCCACTTCACTCAAACACAGTCCCACTTCACTCAAACACAGTCCCACTTCACTCAAACACTGTCCCGCTCCTCAAACACAGTCCCACTTCACTCAAACACAGTGCCACTTCACTCAAACACAGTCCCGCTCCTCAAACACAGTCCCACTTCACTCAAACACAGTCCCGCTCCTCAAACACAGTCCCACTTCACTCAAACACAGTCCAGCTCTACTCAAACACAGTCCCACTCCTCAAACACAGTCCCACTTCACTCAAACACAGTCCCACTCCACTCAAACACAGTCCCACTTCACTCAAACACAGTCCCACTCCACTCAAACACAGTCCCACTTCACTCAAACACAGTCCCACTCCACTCAAACACAGTCCCACTTCACTCAAACACAGTCCAGCTCTACTCAAACACAGTCCCACTTCACTCAAACACAGTCCCACTGCACTCAAACACAGTCCCACTGCACTCAAACACAGTCCCACTGCACTCAAACACAGTCCCACTTCACTCAAACACAGTCCCACTCCACTCAAACACAGTCCCGCTCCTCAAACACAGTCCCACTTCACTCAAACACAGTCCCACTCCTCAAACACAGTCCCACTTCACTCAAACACAGTCCCACTTCACTCAAACACAGTCCCACTTCACTCAAACACAGTCCCGCTCCTCAAACACAGTCCCGCTCCTCAAACACAGCCCCACTTCACTCAAACACAGTCCCACTCCTCAAACACAGTCCCACTTCACTCAAACACAGTCCCACTTCACTCAAACACAGTCCTACTCCTTAAACACAGTCCCACTTCACTCAAACACAGTCCCACTTCACTCAAACACAGTCCCGCTCCTCAAACACAGTCCCACTTCACTCAAACACAGTCCAGCTCTACTCAAACACAGTCCCACTTCACTCAAACACAGTCCCACTGCACTCAAACACAGTCCCACTGCACTCAAACACAGTCCCACTCCACTCAAACACAGTCCCACTTCACTCAAACACAGTCCCACTCCACTCAAACACAGTCCCACTTCACTCAAACACAGTCCCACTCCACTTAAACACAGTCCCACTTCACTCAAACACAGTCCCGCTCCACTCAAACACAGTCCCGCTCCTCAAACACAGTCCCACTTCACTCAAACACAGTCCCGCTCCTCAAACACAGTCCCACTTCACTCAAACACAGTCCTGCTCCTCAAACACAGTCCCACTTCACTCAAACACAGTCCCACTTCACTCAAACACAGTCCCACTTCACTCAAACACTGTCCCGCTCCTCAAACACAGTCCCACTTCACTCAAACACAGTGCCACTTCACTCAAACACAGTCCCGCTCCTCAAACACAGTCCCACTTCAATTAAAAACAGTCCCGCTCCTCAAACACAGTCCCACTTCACTCAAACACAGTCCCACTTCACTCAAACACAGTCCTACTACTCAAACACAGTCACACTTCACTCAAACACAGTCCCACTTCACTCAAATACAGTCCCACTTCACTCAAACACAGTCCAGCTCTACTCAAACACAGTCCCACTCCACTCAAACACAGTCCCACTTCACTCAAACACAGTCCCACTCCACTCAAACACAGTCCCACTTCACTCAAACACAGTCCCACTCCACTTAAACACAGTCCCACTTCACTCAAACACAGTCCCGCTCCACTCAAACACAGTCCCGCTCCTCAAACACAGTCCCACTTCACTCAAACACAGTCCCGCTCCTCAAACACAGTCCCACTTCACTCAAACACAGTCCTGCTCCTCAAACACAGTCCCACTTCACTCAAACACAGTCCCACTTCACTCAAACACAGTCCCACTTCACTCAAACACTGTCCCGCTCCTCAAACACAGTCCCACTTCACTCAAACACAGTCCCGCTCCTCAAACACAGTCCCACTTCACTCAAACACAGTCCAGCTCTGCTCAAACACAGTCCCACTTCACTCAAACACAGTCCCACTCCACTCAAACACAGTCCCACTTCACTCAAACACAGTCCCACTCCACTCAAACACAGTCCCACTTCACTCAAACACAGTCCAGCTCTACTCAAACACAGTCCCACTTCACTCAAACACAGTCCCACTGCACTCAAACACAGTCCCACTGCACTCAAACACAGTCCCACTTCACTCAAACACAGTCCCACTCACTCAAACACAGTCCCACTTCACTCAAACACAGTCCCACTCACTTAAACACAGTCCCACTCACTCAAACACAGTCCCGCTCCTCAAACACAGTCCAGCTCTACTCAAACACAGTCCCACTGCACTCAAACACAGTCCCACTGCACTCAAACACAGTCCCACTTCACTCAAACACAGTCCCACTCCACTCAAACACAGTCCCGCTCCTCAAACACAGTCCCACTTCACTCAAACACAGTCCCACTCCTCAAACACAGTCCCACTTCACTCAAACACAGTCCCACTTCACTCAAACACAGTCCCACTTCACTCAAACACAGTCCCGCTCCTCAAACACAGCCCCACTTCACTCAAACACAGTCCCGCTCCTCAAACACAGTCCCACTTCACTCAAACACAGTCCCACTTCACTCAAACACAGTCCTACTCCTCAAACACAGTCCCACTTCACTCAAACACAGTCCCACTTCACTCAAACACAGTCCCGCTCCTCAAACACAGTCCCACTTCACTCAAACACAGTCCAGCTCTACTCAAACACAGTCCCACTTCACTCAAACACAGTCCCACTGCACTCAAACACAGTCCCACTGCACTCAAACACAGTCCCACTCCACTCAAACACAGTCCCACTTCACTCACACAGTCCCATTCCACTCAAACACAGTCCCACTTCACTCAAACACAGTCCCACTCCACTTAAACACAGTCCCACTTCACTCAAACACAGTCCCGCTCCACTCAAACACAGTCCCGCTCCTCAAACACAGTCCCACTTCACTCAAACACAGTCCCGCTCCTCAAACACAGTCCCACTTCACTCAAACACAGTCCTGCTCCTCAAACACAGTCCCACTTCACTCAAACACAGTCCCACTTCACTCAAACACAGTCCCACTTCACTCAAACACTGTCCCGCTCCTCAAACACAGTCCCACTTCACTCAAACACAGTGCCACTTCACTCAAACACAGTCCCGCTCCTCAAACACAGTCCCACTTCAATTAAAAACAGTCCCGCTCCTCAAACACAGTCCCACTTCACTCAAACACAGTCCCACTTCACTCAAACACAGTCCTACTACTCAAACACAGTCACACTTCACTCAAACACAGTCCCACTTCACTCAAATACAGTCCCACTTCACTCAAACACAGTCCAGCTCTACTCAAACACAGTCCCACTTCACTCAAACACAGTCCCACGTCACTCAAACACAGTCCCGCTTCACTCAAACACAGTCCCGCTCCTCAAACACAGTCCCGCTCCTCAAACACAGCCCCACTTCACTCAAACACAGTCCCACTCCTCAAACACAGTCCCACTTCACTCAAACACAGTCCCACTTCACTCAAACACAGTCCTACTCCTCAAACACAGTCCCACTTCACTCAAACACAGTCCCACTTCACTCAAACACAGTCCCGCTCCTCAAACACAGTCCCACTTCACTCAAACACAGTCCAGCTCTACTCAAACACAGTCCCACTTCACTCAAACACAGTCCCACTGCACTCAAACACAGTCCCACTGCACTCAAACACAGTCCCACTCCACTCAAACACAGTACCACTTCACTCAAACACAGTCCCACTCCACTCAAACACAGTCCCACTTCACTCAAACACAGTCCCACTCCACTTAAACACAGTCCCACTTCACTCAAACACAGTCCCGCTCCACTCAAACACAGTCCCGCTCCTCAAACACAGTCCCACTTCACTCAAACACAGTCCCGCTCCTCAAACACAGTCCCACTTCACTCAAACACAGTCCTGCTCCTCAAACACAGTCCCACTTCACTCAAACACAGTCCCACTTCACTCAAACACAGTCCCACTTCACTCAAACACTGTCCCGCTCCTCAAACACAGTCCCACTTCACTCAAACACAGTGCCACTTCACTCAAACACAGTCCCGCTCCTCAAACACAGTCCCACTTCACTCAAACACAGTCCCGCTCCTCAAACACAGTCCCACTTCACTCAAACACAGTCCAGCTCTACTCAAACACAGTCCCACTCCTCAAACACAGTCCCACTTCACTCAAACACAGTCCCACTCCACTCAAACACAGTCCCACTTCACTCAAACACAGTCCCACTTCACTCAAACACAGTCCCACTTCACTCAAACACAGTCCCACTCCACTCAAACACAGTCCCACTTCACTCAAACACAGTCCAGCTCTACTCAAACACAGTCCCACTTCACTCAAACACAGTCCCACTGCACTCAAACACAGTCCCACTGCACTCAAACACAGTCCCACTGCACTCAAACACAGTCCCACTTCACTCAAACACAGTCCCACTCCACTCAAACACAGTCCCACTTCACTCAAACACAGTCCCACTCCACTTAAACACAGTCCCACTCCACTCAAACACAGTTCCCGCTCCTCAAACACAGTCCAGCTCTACTCAAACACAGTCCCACTGCACTCAAACACAGTCCCACTGCACTCAAACACAGTCCCACTTCACTCAAACACAGTCCCACTCCACTCAAACACAGTCCCGCTCCTCAAACACAGTCCCACTTCACTCAAACACAGTCCCACTCCTCAAACACAGTCCCACTTCACTCAAACACAGTCCCACTTCACTCAAACACAGTCCCACTTCACTCAAACACAGTCCCGCTCCTTAAACACAGTCCCGCTCCTCAAACACAGCCCCACTTCACTCAAACACAGTCCAGCTCCTCAAACACAGTCCCACTTCACTCAAACACAGTCCCACTTCACTCAAACACAGTCCTACTCCTCAAACACAGTCCCACTTCACTCAAACACAGTCCCACTTCACTCAAACACAGTCCCGCTCCTCAAACACAGTCCCACTTCACTCAAACACAGTCCAGCTCTACTCAAACACAGTCCCACTTCACTCAAACTCAGTCCCACTGCACTCAAACACAGTCCCACTGCACTCAAACACAGTCCCACTCCACTCAAACACAGTCCCACTTCACTCAAACACAGTCCCACTCCACTCAAACACAGTCCCACTTCACTCAAACACAGTCCCACTCCACTTAAACACAGTCCCACTTCACTCAAACACAGTCCCGCTCCACTCAAACACAGTCCCGCTCCTCAAACACAGTCCCACTTCACTCAAACACAGTCCCGCTCCACTCAAACACAGTCCCGCTCCTCAAACACAGTCCCACTTCACTCAAACACAGTCCTGCTCCTCAAACACAGTCCCACTTCACTCAAACACAGTCCCACTTCACTCAAACACAGTCCCACTTCACTCAAACACTGTCCCGCTCCTCAAACACAGTCCCACTTCACTCAAACACAGTGCCACTTCACTCAAACACAGTCCCGCTCCTCAAACACAGTCCCACTTCACTCAAACACAGTCCCGCTCCTCAAACACAGTCCCACTTCACTCAAACACAGTCCAGCTCTACTCAAACACAGTCCCACTCCTCAAACACAGTCCCACTTCACTCAAACACAGTCCCACTCCACTCAAACACAGTCCCACTTCACTCAAACACAGTCCCACTCCACTCAAACACAGTCCCACTTCACTCAAACACAGTCCCACTCCACTCAAACACAGTCCCACTTCACTCAAACACAGTCCAGCTCTACTCAAACACAGTCCCACTTCACTCAAACACAGTCCCACTGCACTCAAACACAGTCCCACTGCACTCAAACACAGTCCCACTGCACTCAAACACAGTCCCACTTCACTCAAACACAGTCCCACTCCACTCAAACACAGTCCCACTCCACTTAAACACAGTCCCACTCCACTCAAACACAGTCCCGCTCCACTCAAACACAGTCCCGCTCCTCAAACACAGTCCCACTCCACTCAAACACAGTCCCGCTCCACTCAAACACAGTCCCGCTCCTCAAACACAGTCCCACTTCACTCAAACACAGTCTCGCTCCTCAAACACAGTCCCACTCCACTCAAACACAGTCCCGCTCCTCAAACACAGTCCAGCTCTACTCAAACACAGTCCCACTGCACTCAAACACAGTCCCACTGCACTCAAACACAGTCCCACTTCACTCAAACACAGTCCCACTCCACTCAAACACAGTCCCGCTCCTCAAACACAGTCCCACTTCACTCAAACACAGTCCCACTCCTCAAACACAGTCCCACTTCACTCAAACACAGTCCCACTTCACTCAAACACAGTCCCACTTCACTCAAACACAGTCCCGCTCCACTCCACTGTGCCTCTCCCAGTCTCTCCTGGTCCCTGCTGGTCTGCACTCTCTCCCTGTTCGGGTCTGCTGGTATTTGGGCTCGGGTTTCGATCCCGCACCGCTCTTACCGGGGCTCAGGTGCCTCGCTGTCCCGGCTCCGACTCCCCGTGTCCCGGCTCGGGCTCCGATCAGCGACCGCAGGAAAGCCGACATTCTCCCAGAACCGAGAGACTCCCCCAACATCAAAACAAGCCGCAGTTAAAGGCAGTGGGTGGGGAGCTAACTCACCAATAGAAAGCTGGCTGCAACTTGCACTGAACTCTGCACTGAACTTCAACCCGAGAGAGAGATAGAGAGAGAGAGGGAGAGGGAGAGAGAGGGAGAGAGAGAGGGAGAGGGATAGAGAGAGATAGAAAGGGAGATAGAGAGATAGAGGGAGCGATAGAGAGAGAGAGAGGGAGAGAGATAGAGGGAGAGAGATAGAGAGACAGAGAGAGAGATAGAGAGATAGATAGATAGAGAGAGGGAGAGGGAGAGGGATAGAGAAAGAGAGAGAGAGATAGCGAGAGAGAGGGAGAGAGAGAGAGACAGGGAGATAGAGAGAGATAGAGAGAGAGAGACAGGGAGATAGAGAGAGATATAGATAGATAGATAGAGAGAGACAGGGCGCTAGAGAGAGATAGAGAGAGGGAGAGGGATAGAGAGAGAGAGAGAGAGGGATAGAGAGAGAGAGAGGGATAGAGAGAGAGGGAGAGGGAGAGAGAGAGAGAAGGATAGAGAGAGAGAGGGAGAGAGAGGGAGAGATAGAGAGAGAGTTAGAAAGGGAGATAGAGAGATAGAGGGAGAGAGAGGGATAGAGGGAGAGATAGAGAGAGAGAGAGAGAGAAATGAAGAGAGAGAGAGGGATAGAGAGAGAGAGAGACGGATGGAGAGGGAGAGGGATAGAGAGAGATAGAAAGGGAGATAGAGAGATAGAGGGAGCGATAGAGAGAGAGAGAGAGGGAGAGAGATAGAGGGAGAGAGATAGAGAGACAGGGAGAGAGATAGAGAGATAGATAGAGCGAGAGAGAGGGAGAGGGATAGAGAGAGAGAGAGAGAGGGCGAGAGGGATAGAGAGAGAGAGAGATAGAGAGAGAGAGGGAGAGAGAGACAGGGAGATAGAGAGAGAGAGAGAGAGACAGGGAGATAGAGAGAGAGAGATAGAGAGAGAGAGAGACTGGGAGCTAGAGAGAGATAGAGAGAGGGAGAGGGATAGAGAGAGAGGGAGAGGGAGAGAGAGAGAGAGGGATAGAGAGAGAGAGAGAGATAGAAAGGGAGATAGAGAGATAGAGGGAGAGAGAGGGATAGAGAGAGAGAGGGAGAGAGAGATAGAGGGAGAGATAGAGAGAGAGAGAGAAATGAAGAGAGAGAGAGCGCGAGAGGGTGGTAGATAGAGAGAGGGAGATAGAGAGGGAGAGAGAGAGTGTGGGAGAGAGACAGGGAGAGAGCGAGAAGCAGGGAACTGTGGATGAGCAGAGAGATTTAGGGGTCCGTGTCCCGAAATCACTAAAAACTAATGGACAGGTACAAAAAATAATGAAAAAGCCTCATGGAATGTTAGCCTTTAGGGCTGGAATACAAAGTGAGGAAGTTACGCTTCAGTTGTATCAAGTCTTGGACAGACCACATCTGGAGTCAGTGTTCAGTCCTGGGCCCCGCACCTCAGGAAGATATATTGGCCTTGGAATGATACCGGGGCTAAAAGGGTTAAATTATGAGGACAGGTTGCACAGACTGGGCTTGTATTCCCTCGAGTTTAGAAGATTAAGGCGTTTAAGATGACACGAAAATTGGTGGGGTGGTAAATAGCGAGGAGGGAAGCCTCAGGCTACAGGACGATATAGACGGGTTGGTCAGATGGGCAGAACAGTGGCAAATGGAATTTAACCCTGAAAAGTGTGAGGTGATGCATTTTGGGAGGACTAACAAGGCAAGGGAATACACAATGAATGGTAGGACCCTAGGAAGGACAGAGGATCAGAGGGACCTTGGTGTGCATGTACATAGATCCCTGAAGGCAGCAGGACAGGTAGATAAGGTGGTTAAAAAGGCAGATGGGATACATAGATACATAGATACATAGAAGATAGGAGCAGGAGTAGGCCATCCGGCCCTTCGAGCCTGCTCCGCCATTTAATGAGATCATGGCTGATCCTCCAATTCAGTATCCCGTCCCCGCCTTCTCTCCGTAACCCTTAACCCCTTTTGCCTGTAGAAATATATCTAATTCCCTCTTAAATATATTTAATGAGCTGGCGTACACTGCCCTCTGTGGCAATGAGTTCCACAGGTTCACCACCCTCTGAGTGAAGAAATTCCCCCTCATTTCTGTCCTAAATGGTTTAACCCTTATCCTTAAATTATGTCCTCTAGTTCTGTTCTCACCCGCCAAGGGAAACATTCCTTCTGCATCTAGTCTGTCTAGACCTGTCAGAATTTTATACACTTCTATGAGGTCCCCTCTCAATCTTCTAAACTCCAGTGTGTACATCCCTAAACTACATAGTCTCTCCTCATAGGTCAATCCCGCCATTCCTGGTATCAGCCTGGTGAATCGCCGCTGCACCCCCTCCATGGCAAGAACATTTTTCCTCAGATGAGGCGACCAAAACTGTACACAGTACTCGAGGTGTGGTCTCACCAGTGCCCTGTACAGCTGCAGCAAGGTATCCCTGTTCCTGTATTCCAACCCTTTTGCTATGAAGGCCAGCATACCGTTTGCCTTCTTGACCGCCTGTTGCACCTGCATGCTCGCCTTCAGTGACTGGTGTACAAGAACACCCAGGTCTCTCTGTACTTCCCCCTCTCCCAATTTATTGCCATTTAAATAATAATTTGCCCTCCCGTTCCTGCACCCAAGGTGGATAACTTCGCACTTGTCCACATTATAGTGCATCTGCCATTTATCCGCCCAATCACCCAGTCTGTCCTTACTTGCCTTCATTAGCCAAGGCATAGAATATAAGAGCAGGGAGGTTATGATGGAGCTGTACAAAACGCTAGTTAGGCCACAGCTGGAATACTGTGTGCAGTTCTGGTCGCCACACTATAGGAAGGATGTGATTGCATTGGAGAGGGTGCAGAGGAGATTCACCAGGATGTTACCTGGGCTGGAGCGCTTCAGCTATGAAGAGAGACTGGACAGGCTGGGGTTGTTTTCCTTAGAGCAGAGAAGGCTGAGGGGGGACCTGATTGAGGTGTACAAAATTATGAGGGGCATAGATAGGGTAGATAGAAAGGAACTTTTCCCCTTAGTAGAGGGGTCAATAACCAGGGGACATAGTTTCAAGGTAAGGGGCAGGAGGTTTAGAGGAAAACCTTTTTCACCCAGAGGGTGGTTGGAATCTGGAACTCACTGCCTGAAAGGGTGGTAGAGGCAGGAACCCTCACAACATTCAAGAAGCATTTAGATGAGCACTTGAAACGCCATAGCATACAAGGCTACGGACCAAGTGCTGGAAAATGGCATTAGAATAGACAGGGCTTGATGGCCGGCGCGGACACGATGGGCCGAAGGGCCTCTTTCTGTGCTGTATAACTCTGTGACTCTATCGATGATTAAAGGATTTTACAAAGAGTGGGAGCAGAGCAGAGCGGCTGTTTACAAAGAGCGGAGCCCGGAGCAGAGAGAAAGCCCGGAGCAGAGAGCGAGCCCGGAGCAGAGAGAAAGCCCGGAGCGGAGAGAAAGCCCGGAGCAGAGAGAAAGCCCGGAGCAGAGAGCGAGCCCGGAGCAGAGAGCGAGCCCGGAGCAGAGAGAAAGCCCAGAGCAGAGAGAAAGCCCGGAGCGGAGAGAAAGCCCGGAGCGGAGAGAAAGCCCGGAGCAGAGAGCGAGCCCGGAGCAGAGAGCGAGCCCGGAGCAGAGAGCGAGCCCGGAGCAGAGAGCGAGCCCGGAGCAGAGAGAAAGCCCGGAGCAGAGAGCGAGTCCGGAGCAGAGAGAAAGCCCGGAGCGGAGAGCGAGTCCGGAGCAGAGAGAAAGCCCGGAGCAGAGAGAAAGCCCGGAGCGGAGAGCGAGTCCGGAGCAGAGAGCGAGCCCGGAGCAGAGAGAAAGTCCGGAGCAGAGAGCGAGTCCGGAGCAGAGAGCGAGCCCGGAGCAGAGAGCGAGTCCGGAGCAGAGAGCGAGCCCGGAGCAGAGAGCGAGCCCGGAGCGGAGAGCGAGTCCGGAGCAGAGAGCGAGCCCGGAGCAGAGAGAAAGCCCGGAGCGGAGAGAAAGCCCGGAGCGGAGAGCGAGCCCGGAGCAGAGAGAAAGCCCGGAGCAGAGAGCGAGCCCGGAGCAGAGAGCGAGCCCGGAGCGGAGAGCGAGTCCGGAGCAGAGAGCGAGCCCGGAGCAGAGAGAAAGCCCGGAGCAGAGAGAAAGCCCGGAGCAGAGAGCGAGTCCGGAGTAGAGAGCGAGTCCGGAGCAGAGAGCGAGCCCGGAGCGGAGAGCGAGTCCGGAGCAGAGAGAAAGCCCGGAGCAGAGAGCGAGCCCGGAGCAGAGAGCGAGTCCGGAGCAGAGAGCGAGTCCGGAGCAGAGAGCGAGCCCGGAGCAGAGAGAAAGTCCGGAGCAGAGAGCGAGTCCGGAGCAGAGAGAAAGCCCGGAGCAGAGAGCGAGCCCGGAGCAGAGAGCAAGTCCGGAGCAGAGAGCGAGCCCGGAGCAGAGAGCGAGTCCGGAGCAGAGAGCGAGTCCGGAGCAGAGAGAAAGCCCGGAGCGGAGAGAAAGCCCGGAGCAGAGAGCGAGCCCGGAGCAGAGAGCGAGTCCGGAGCAGAGAGCGAGCCCGGAGCAGAGAGCGAGTCCGGAGCAGAGAGCGAGTCCGGAGCAGAGAGAAAGCCCGGAGCGGAGAGAAAGCCCGGAGCGGAGAGCGAGCCCGGAGCAGAGAGAAAGTCCGGAGCAGAGAGCGAGTCCGGAGCAGAGAGCGAGCCCGGAGCAGAGAGCGAGCCCGGAGCGGAGAGCGAGCCCGGAGCAGAGAGAAAGCCCGGAGCAGAGAGAAAGTCCGGAGCAGAGAGAAAGCCCGGAGCGGAGAGCGAGTCCGGAGCAGAGAGCGAGCCCGGAGCAGAGAGAAAGCCCGGAGCAGAGAGAAAGCCCGGAGCAGAGAGCGAGTCCGGAGCAGAGAGAAAGCCCGGAGCAGAGAGAAAGCCCGGAGCAGAGAGCGAGCCCGGAGCAGAGAGCGAGCCCGGAGCGGAGAGCGAGCCCGGAGCGGAGAGCGAGCCCGGAGCAGAGAGCGAGCCCGGAGCAGAGAGCGAGCCCGGAGCAGAGAGAAAGCCCGGAGCAGAGAGCGAGCCCGGAGCAGAGAGCGAGTCCGGAGCAGAGAGAAAGCCCGGAGCAGAGAGCGAGTCCGGAGCAGAGAGAAAGCCCGGAGCAGAGAGAAAGCCCGGAGCAGAGAGCGAGTCCGGAGCAGAGAGAAAGCCCGGAGCAGAGAACGAGCCCGGAGCAGAGAGCGAGCCCGGAGCAGAGAGCGAGCCCGGAGCAGAGAGAAAGCCCGGAGCAGAGAACGAGCCCGGAGCAGAGAGCGAGCCCGGAGCAGAGAGAGAGTCCGGAGCAGAGAGCGAGCCCGGAGCAGAGAGAAAGCCCGGAGCAGAGAGCGAGTCCGGAGCAGAGAGAAAGCCCGGAGCGGAGAGCGAGTCCGGAGCAGAGAGAAAGCCCGGAGCAGAGAGAAAGCCCGGAGCGGAGAGCGAGTCCGGAGCAGAGAGCGAGCCCGGAGCAGAGAGAAAGTCCGGAGCAGAGAGCGAGTCCGGAGCAGAGAGCGAGCCCGGAGCAGAGAGCGAGTCCGGAGCAGAGAGCGAGTCCGGAGCAGAGAGCGAGCCCGGAGCAGAGAGCGAGTCCGGAGCAGAGAGCGAGCCCGGAGCAGAGAGCGAGCCCGGAGCGGAGAGCGAGTCCGGAGCAGAGAGCGAGCCCGGAGCAGAGAGAAAGCCCGGAGCGGAGAGAAAGCCCGGAGCGGAGAGCGAGCCCGGAGCAGAGAGAAAGCCCGGAGCAGAGAGCGAGCCCGGAGCAGAGAGCGAGCCCGGAGCGGAGAGCGAGTCCGGAGCAGAGAGCGAGCCCGGAGCAGAGAGAAAGCCCGGAGCAGAGAGAAAGCCCGGAGCAGAGAGCGAGCCCGGAGCAGAGAGAAAGCCCGGAGCAGAGAGCGAGCCCGGAGCAGAGAGCGAGCCCGGAGCGGAGAGCGAGTCCGGAGCAGAGAGAAAGCCCGGAGCAGAGAGCGAGCCCGGAGCAGAGAGCGAGCCCGGAGCGGAGAGCGAGTCCGGAGCAGAGAGCGAGCCCGGAGCAGAGAGCGAGCCCGGAGCAGAGAGAAAGCCCGGAGCAGAGAGCGAGCCCGGAGCAGAGAGCGAGCCCGGAGCGGAGAGCGAGTCCGGAGCAGAGAGCGAGCCCGGAGCAGAGAGAAAGCCCGGAGCAGAGAGAAAGCCCGGAGCGGAGAGCGAGCCCGGAGCAGAGAGAAAGCCCGGAGCAGAGAGCGAGCCCGGAGCAGAGAGCGAGCCCGGAGCGAGAGCGAGTCCGGAGCAGAGAGCGAGCCCGGAGCAGAGAGAAAGCCCGGAGCAGAGAGAAAGCCCGGAGCAGAGAGCGAGTCCGGAGCAGAGAGCGAGCCCGGAGCAGAGAGAAAGCCCGGAGCAGAGAGAAAGTCCGGAGCAGAGAGAAAGCCCGGAGCAGAGAGCGAGCCCGGAGCAGAGAGCGAGTCCGGAGCAGAGAGCGAGTCCGGAGCAGAGAGAAAGCCCAGAGCGGAGAGAAAGCCCGGAGCAGAGAGCGAGCCCGGAGCAGAGAGCGAGTCCGGAGCAGAGAGCGAGCCCGGAGCAGAGAGCGAGTCCGGAGCAGAGAGCGAGTCCGGAGCAGAGAGAAAGCCCGGAGCGGAGAGAAAGCCCGGAGCGGAGAGCGAGCCCGGAGCAGAGAGAAAGCCCGGAGCAGAGAGAGAGCCCGGAGCAGAGAGCGAGTCCGGAGCAGAGAGAAAGCCCGGAGCAGAGAGAAGCACGGAGCGGAGAGAGAGCAGGAGCAGAGAGCGAGGCCCGGAGGCAGAGAGAAAGCCCGGAGCGGAGAGAGAGTCCGGAGCAGAGAGAAAGCCGGAGCAGAGAGCGATGCCCGGAGCAGAGATAAATGACGAGCCCGGAGCAGAGAGAAAGCCCGGAGCAGAGAGAGAGTCCGGTAGCAGAGAGAGAGAGCCCGGAGCATGAGAGAGAGCCCGGAGCAGAGAGAAGCCCGGAGGCGACGAGAGAAGCCTCGGAGCAGAGAGCGAGTCCGGAGCAGAGAGAAGAGCCCGGAGCAGAGAGAAAGCCCGGAGCAGAGAGCGAGCCCGGAGCAGAGAGAAAGCCCGGAGCAGAGAGCGAGCCCGGAGCAGAGAGCGAGTCCGAGCAGAGAGCGAGCCCGGAGCAGAGAGCGAGCCCGGAGCAGAGAGAGAGCCCGGAGCAGAGAGAGAGTCCGGAGCAGAGAGCGGAGACCGGAGCAGAGAGCGAGCACCGGATGCAGAGGAGCTGAGTCCGGAGGCAGAGAGAGAGCCGGAGCAGAGAGCGGAGTCCGGAGCAGAGAGAAAGCCCGGAGCAGAGAGAAAGCCCGGAGCAGAGAGCGAGTCCGGAGCAGAGAGAAAGCCCGGAGCAGAGAACGAGCCCGGAGCAGAGAGCGAGCCCGGAGCAGAGAGAAAGCCCGGAGCAGAGAACGAGCCCGGAGCAGAGAGCGAGCCCGGAGCAGAGAGAGAGTCCGGAGCAGAGAGCGAGCCCGGAGCAGAGAGAAAGCCCGGAGCAGAGAGCGAGCCCGGAGCAGAGAGCGAGTCCGGAGCAGAGAGCGAGCCCGGAGCAGAGAGAAAGCCCGGAGCGGAGAGAAAGTCCGGAGCAGAGAGCGAGCCCGGAGCAGAGAGCGGAGCCCGGAGCAGAGAGAAAGCCCGGAGCAGAGAGAAAGTCCGGAGCAGAGAGCGAGTCCGGAGCAGAGAGAAAGCCCGGAGCGGAGAGAAAGCCCGGAGCAGAGAGAAAGCCCGGAGCAGAGAGAAAGCCCGGAGCAGAGAGCGAGTCCGGAGCAGAGAGCGAGCCCGGAGCAGAGAGAAAGCCCGGAGCAGAGAGAAAGCCCGGAGCGGAGAGCGAGCCCGGAGCAGAGCGAAAGCCCGGAGCAGAGAGAAAGCCCGGAGCGGAGAGCGAGTCCGGAGCAGAGAGAAAGCCCGGAGCAGAGAGCGAGCCCGGAGCAGAGAGAAAGCCCGGAGCAGAGAGCGAGCCCGGAGCAGAGAGAAAGTCCGGAGCAGAGAGAAAGTCCGGAGCAGAGAGCGAGCCCGGAGCAGAGAGAAAGCCCGGAGCGGAGAGAAAGCCCGGAGCAGAGAGAAAGCCCGGAGCAGAGAGCGAGTCCGGAGCAGAGAGCGAGCCCGGAGCAGAGAGCGAGCCCGGAGCAGAGAGCGAGTCCGGAGCAGAGAGAAAGCCCGGAGCAGAGAGCGAGTCCGGAGCAGAGAGCGAGTCCGGAGCAGAGAGCGAGCCCGGAGCAGAGAGCGAGCCCGGAGCAGAGAGAAAGCCCGGAGCGGAGAGAAAGCCCGGAGCAGAGAGCGAGTCCGGAGCAGAGAGCGAGCCCGGAGCAGAGAGCGAGCCCGGAGCAGAGAGAAAGTCCGGAGCAGAGAGCGAGTCCGGAGCAGAGAGCTAGTCCGGAGCAGAGAGCGAGCCCGGAGCAGAGAGCGAGCCCGGAGCAGAGAGCGAGCCCGGAGCAGAGAGAAAGCCGGAGCAGAGAGCGAGCCCGGAGCAGAGAGCGAGTCCGGAGCAGAGAGAAGCCCGGAGCAGAGAGCGAGTCCGGAGCAGAGAGCGAGCCCGGAGCAGAGAGAGAGTCCGGAGCAGAGAGAGAGCCCGGAGCAGAGAGCGAGTCCCGGAGCAGAGAGAGAGCCGGAGCAGAGAGCGAGTCCGGAGCAGAGAGCGAGTCCGGAGCAGAGAGAGAGTCCGGAGCAGAGAGCGAGCCCGGAGCAGAGAGCGAGTCCGGAGCAGAGAGAAAGCCCTGGAGCAGAGAGCGAGTCCGGAGCAGAGAGATAGCCGGAGGCAGAGAGAGAGTCCGGAGCAGAGAGCGAGCCCAGGAGCAGAGAGCGAGTCCGGAGCAGAGAAAAGCCCGGAGCAGAGAGCGAGCCGGAGCAGAGAGCGAGCCCGGAGCAGAGAGAGAGCCCGGAGCGGAGAGAAAGTCCGGAGCAGAGAGCGAGCCCGGAGCAGAGAGAAAGTCCGGAGCACAGAGCGAGCCCGGAGCAGAGAGCGAGCCCGGAGCGGAGAGAAAGCCCGGAGCAGAGAGAAAGCCCGGAGCGGAGAGAAAGTCCAGAGCAGAGAGAAAGCCCGGAGCAGAGAGAAAGTCCGGAGCACAGAGCGAGCCCGGAGCAGAGAGCGAGCCCGGAGCAGAGAGAAAGCCCGGAGCAGAGAGCGAGTCCGGAGCAGAGAGCAAGCCTGGAGCAGAGAGCGAGCCCGGAGCAGAGAGCGAGCCCGGAGCAGAGAGAAAGCCCGGAGCAGAGAGCGAGCCCGGAGCGGAGAGAAAGCCCGGAGCAGAGAGCGAGCCCGGAGCAGAGAGCGAGCCCGGAGCAGAGAGCGAGCCCGGAGCGGAGAGAAAGCCCGGAGCAGAGAGCGAGCCCGGAGCAGAGAGCGAGTCCGGAGCAGAGAGCGAGTCCGGAGCAGAGAGAAAGCCCGGAGCAGAGAGCGAGCCCGGAGCAGAGAGCGAGCCCGGAGCAGAGAGCGAGCCCGGAGCAGAGAGCGAGTCCGGAGCAGAGAGAAAGCCCGGAGCAGAGAGCGAGCCCGGAGCAAAGAGCGAGTCCGGAGCAGAGAGAAAGCCCGGAGCAGAGAGCGAGCCCGGAGCAGAGAGAAAGCCCGGAGCAGAGAGCGAGCCCGGAGCAGAGAGCGAGCCCGGAGCGGAGAGAAAGCCCGGAGCAGAGAGCGAGCCCGGAGCAGAGAGCGAGTCCGGAGCAGAGAGCGAGTCCGGAGCAAAGAGCGAGTCCGGAGCAGAGAGCGAGTCCGGAGCGGAGAGAAAGCCCGGAGCGGAGAGAAAGCCCGGAGCAGAGAGAAAGCCCGGAGCGGAGAGAAAGCCCGGAGCAGAGAGAAAGCCCGGAGCGGAGAGAAAGCCCGGAGCAGAGACAAAGCCCGGAGCGGAGAGAAAGCCCGGAGCAGAGAGCGAGGCCGGAGCAGAGAGAAAGCCCGGAGCGGAGAGAAAGCCGGAGCAGAGAGAAAGCCCGGAGCAGAGAGAAAGCCCGGAGCAGAGAGCGAGTCCCGGAGCAGAGAGAAAGCCCGGAGCATGAGAGAACGAGCTCCGGAGCAGAGAGCGAGCCCGAGCAGAGAGCGAGCCCGGAGCTGAGAGCAAGCCCGGAGCAGAGAGAAAGCCCGGAGCAGAGAGCGGAGCCCGGAGCAGAGGAGCGAGTCCGGAGCAGAGAGCGAGCCGGAGCAGAGAGAAAGCCCGGAGCAAGAGCGAGTCCGGAGCAGAGAGAAAGCCCGGAGCAGAGACAGCCCGGAGCAGAGCGAGTCCGGAGCAGAGAGAAAGCCCGGAGCAGAGAGAAAGCCCGGAGCAGAGAGCGAGGTCCGGAGCAGAGAGCGAGCCCGGAGCAGAGAGAAAGCCCGGAGCAGAGAGCGAGTCCCGGAGCAGAGAGCGAGCCGGAGCAGAGAGCGAGCCCGGAGCAGAGAGCGAGTCCGGAGCAGAGAGCGAGCCCGGAGCAGAGAGAAAGCCCGGAGCAGAGAGCGAGCCCGGAGCAGAGAGCGAGCCCGGAGCAGAGAGCGAGCCCGGAGCAGAGAGCGAGCCCGGAGCAGAGAGCGAGCCCGAGCAGAGAGAAAGCCCGGAGCAGAGAGCGAGCCCGGAGCAGAGAGCGAGCCCGGAGCAGAGAGAAAGCCCGGAGCAGAGAGAAAGCCCGGAGCAGAGAGAAGCCCGGAGCAGAGAGCGAGGCCGGAGCAGAGAGCGAGCCCGGAGCAGAGAGAAAGCCCGGAGCAGAGAGAAAGCCCGGAGCAGGAGAGAAAGCCCGGAGCAGAGAGAAAGCCCGGAGCAGAGAGCGAGCCCGGAGCAGAGAGCGAGCCCGGAGCAGAGAGAGAGCCCGGAGCAGAGAGAAAGCCGGAGCAGAGAGAGAAGCCCGGAGCAGAGAGCGAGCCCGGAGCAGAGAGAGAGCCCGGAGCAGAGAGAAAGCCCGGAGCGGAGAGAAAGCCCGGAGCAGAGAGCGAGCCCGGAGCAGAGAGCGAGTCCGGAGCGGAGAGAAAGCCCGGAGCAGAGAGCGAGCCCGGAGCGGAGAGCGAGCCCGGAGCGGAGAGAAAGCCCGGAGCAGAGAGCGAGCCCGGAGCAGAGAGAAAGCCCGGAGCAGAGAGCGAGCCCGGAGCAGAGAGCGAGCCCGGAGCAGAGAGCGAGTCCGGAGCGGAGAGAAAGCCCGGAGCAGAGAGAAAGTCCGGAGCACAGAGCGAGCCCGGAGCAGAGAGAAAGTCCGGAGCAGAGAGAAAGCCCGCAGCAGAGAGCGAGCCCGGAGCAGAGAGCGAGCCCGGAGCAGAGAGCGAGTCCGGAGCAGAGAGCGAGTCCGGAGCGGAGAGAAAGTCCGGAGCAGAGAGCGAGCCCGGAGCAGAGAGCGGAGCCCGGAGCGGAGAGCGAGTCCGGAGCAGAGAGAAAGTCCGGAGCAGAGAGCGAGTCCGGAGCAGAGAGCGAGCCCGGAGCAGAGAGCGAGTCCGGAGCAGAGCCCGGAGCAGAGAGCGAGCCGGAGCAGAGAGCGAGCCCGGAGCAGAGAGAGAGCCCGGAGCAGAGAGCGAGCCCGGAGCAGAGAGCGAGCCCGGAGCAGAGAGCGAGTCCGGAGCAGAGAGCGAGTCCGGAGCAGAGAGAAAGCCCGGAGCAGAGAGAAAGCCCGGAGCAGAGAGAAAGCCCGGAGCAGAGAGAGTCCGGAGCGGAGAGCGAGCCGGAGCAGAGAAAGCCCGGAGCAGAGAGCGAGCCCGGAGCAGAGAGCGAGCCCGGAGCAGAGAGAGAGCCCGGAGCAGAGAGCGAGCCCGGAGCAGAGAGCGAGCCGGAGCAGAGAGCGAGCCCGGAGCAGAGAGCGAGTCCGGAGCAGAGAGCGAGCCGGAGCAGAGAGAAAGTCCGGAGCAGAGAGCGAGTCCGGAGCAGAGAGCGAGTCCGGAGCAGAGAGCGAGCCGGAGCAGAGAGCGAGCCCGGAGCAGAGAGAAAGCCCGGAGCAGGAGAGAGAGCCGGAGCAGAGAGCGAGCCCGGAGCAGAGAGAAGCCCGGAGCAGAGAGCGAGCCGGAGCAGAGAGCGAGCCCGGAGCAGAGAGAAAGCCCGGAGCAGAGAGCGAGTCCGGAGCAAAGAGCGAGTCCGGAGCAGAGAGCGAGCCCGGAGCAGAGAGCGAGTCCGGAGCAAAGAGCGAGTCCGGAGCAGAGAGCGAGCCCGGAGCAGAGAGCGAGCCCGGAGCACAGAGCGAGCCCGGAGCAGAGAGAAAGCCCGGAGCAGAGAGCGAGTCCGGAGCAGAGAGCGAGCCCGGAGCAGAGAGAAAGCCCGGAGCAGAGAGCGAGTCCGGAGCAGAGAGCGAGCCCGGAGCAGAGAGAAAGCCCGGAGCAGAGAGAAAGCCCGGAGCAAAGAGCGAGCCCGGAGCAGAGAGCGAGTCCGGAGCAGAGAGCGAGCCCGGAGCAGAGAGCGAGTCCGGAGCAGATAGAAAGCCCGGAGCAGAGAGCGAGCCCGGAGCAGAGAGCGAGTCCGGAGCAGAGAGAAAGCCCGGAGCGGAGAGCGAGTCCGGAGCAGAGAGAGAGCCCGGAGCAGAGAGAAAGCCCGGAGCGGAGAGCGAGCCCGGAGCAGAGAGCGAGCCCGGAGCAGAGAGCGAGCCCGGAGCAGAGAGAAAGCCCGGAGCAGAGAGCGAGCCCGGAGCAGAGAGCGAGCCCGGAGCAGAGAGAAAGCCCGGAGCAGAGAGAAAGCCCGGAGCAGAGAGCGAGCCCGGAGCAGAGAGAAAGCCCGGAGCAGAGAGCGAGTCCGGAGCAGAGAGCGAGCCCGGAGCAGAGAGCGAGCCCGGAGCAGAGAGAAAGCCCGGAGCGGAGAGCGAGCCCGGAGCAGAGAGAAAGCCCGGAGCAGAGAGCGAGTCCGGAGCGGAGAGAAAGCCCGGAGCAGAGAGAAAGCCCGGAGCAGAGAGAAAGCCCGGAGCAGAGAGCGAGTCCGGAGCGGAGAGAAAGCCCGGAGCAGAGAGAAAGCCCGGAGCAGAGAGCGAGTCCGGAGCGGAGAGAAAGCCCGGAGCAGAGAGAAAGCCCGGAGCAGAGAGAAAGCCCGGAGCAGAGAGCGAGCCCGGAGCAGAGAGCGAGCCCGGAGCAGAGAGAAAGCCCGGAGCAGAGAGCGAGTCCGGAGCAGAGAGAAAGCCCGGAGCAGAGAGAAAGCCCGGAGCGGAGAGAAAGCCCGGAGCAGAGAGCGAGCCCGGAGCAGAGAGCGAGTCCGGAGCAGAGAGCGAGTCCGGAGCAGAGAGAAAGCCCGGAGCAGAGAGCGAGCCCGGAGCGGAGAGAAAGCCCGGAGCAGAGAGCGAGCCCGGAGCAGAGAGCGAGTCCGGAGCAGAGAGAAAGCCCGGAGCGGAGAGAAAGCCCGGAGCAGAGAGCGAGCCCGGAGCAGAGAGCGAGCCCGGAGCAGAGAGCGAGCCCGGAGCAGAGAGAAAGCCCGGAGCAGAGAGCGAGTCCGGAGCAGAGAGCGAGGCCGGAGCAGAGAGCGAGCCCGGAGCAGAGAGAAAGCCCGGAGCAGAGAGCGAGGCCGGAGCAGAGACGGAGCCCGGAGCAGAGAGAAAGCCCGGAGCAGAGAGCGAGCCCGGAGCAGAGAGAAAGCCCGGAGCAGAGAGCGAGCCCGGAGCAGAGAGCGAGTCCGGAGCAGAGAGCGAGCCCGGAGCAGAGAGCGGAGCCCGGAGCGGAGAGCGAGTCCGGAGCAGAGAGCGAGTCCGGAGCAGAGAGAAAGCCCGGAGCAGAGAGAAAGCCCGGAGCAGAGAGAAAGCCCGGAGCAGAGAGAAAGCCCGGAGCAGAGAGAAAGCCCGGAGCGGAGAGAAAGCCCGGAGCAGAGAGCGAGTCCGGAGCAGAGAGCGAGCCCGGAGCAGAGAGAAAGCCCGGAGCAGAGAGCGAGCCCGGAGCAGAGAGAAAGCCCGGAGCAGAGAGCGAGTCCGGAGCAGAGAGCGAGCCCGGAGCGGAGAGAAAGCCCGGAGCAGAGAGCGAGCCCGGAGCGGAGAGAAAGCCCGGAGCAGAGAGCGAGCCCGGAGCAGAGAGCGAGTCCGGAGCAGAGAGAAAGCCCGGAGCAGAGAGAAAGCCCGGAGCAGAGAGCGAGCCCGGAGCAGAGAGAAAGCCCGGAGCAGAGAGCGAGCCCGGAGCAGAGAGAGAGCCCGGAGCAGAGAGCGAGCCCGGAGCAGAGAGAAGTCCGGAGCGAGAGCGAGCCCGGAGCAGAGAGAAAGCCCGGAGCAGAGAGAGCCGAGCAGAGAGCCGAGCAGAGAGCGAGCCCGGAGCAGAGAGCGAGCCCGGAGCAGAGAGAAGCCGGAGCAGAGAGCGAGCCGGAGCAGAGAGAGAGCCCGGAGCAGAGAGAAAGCCGGAGCAGAGAGCGAGTCCGGAGCGGAGAGAAAGCCCGGAGCAGAGAGAAAGCCCGGAGCAGAGAGCGAGCCCGGAGCAGAGAGCGAGCCCGGAGCAGAGAGCGAGCCCGGAGCAGAGAGAAAGCCCGGAGCGGAGAGCGAGCCCGGAGCAGAGAGCGAGCCCGGAGCAGAGAGAAAGCCCGGAGCAGAGAGAAAGCCCGGAGCAGAGAGAAAGCCCGGAGCAGAGAGCGAGCCCGGAGCAGAGAGCGAGCCCGGAGCAGAGAGCGAGCCCGGAGCAGAGAGAAAGCCCGGAGCAGAGAGAAAGCCCGGAGCAGAGAGCGAGTCCGGAGCAGAGAGCGAGTCCGGAGCGGAGAGCGAGCCCGGAGCAGAGAGAAAGCCCGGAGCAGAGAGCGAGCCCGGAGCGGAGAGCGAGCCCGGAGCAGAGAGAAAGACCGGAGCAGAGAGCGAGCCCGGAGCAGAGAGCGAGCCCGGAGCGGAGAGCGAGCCCGGAGCAGAGAGAAAGTCCGGAGCAGAGAGCGAGCCCGGAGCAGAGAGAAAGTCCGGAGCAGAGAGCGAGCCCGGAGCAGAGAGCGAGTCCGGAGCCGAGAGAAAGCCCGGAGCAGAGAGCGAGCCCGGAGCAGAGAGAAAGCCCGGAGCGGAGAGAAAGCCCGGAGCAGAGAGCGAGTCCGGAGCAGAGAGCGAGCCCGGAGCAGAGAGCGAGCCCGGAGCAGAGAGCGAGCCCGGAGCAGAGAAGAGAGCGAGGCCCGGAGCGGAGAGAAAGCCGGAGCAAGAGAGCGAGCCCGGAGCAGAGAGCGAGGCCCGGAGCAGAGAGCGAGCCCGGAGCGGAGAGCGAGTCCGGAGCAGAGAGCGAAGGACCGGAGCAGAGAGAAAGTCCGGAGCAGAGAGCGAGCCCGAGCAGAGAGGAAAGCCCGGAGCAGAGAGAGGAGCCCGGAGCGGAGGCGAGTCCCGGAGCGAGAGCGAGCCGGAGCAGAGAGAAAGCCCGGAGCAGAGAGCAGTCCGGAGCAGAGAGCGAGCCCGGAGCAGAGAGTCGAGTCCGGAGCGGAGAGAAAGCCCGGAGCAGAGAGCGAGCCGGAGCAGAGAGCGAGTCCGGAGCAGAGAGCGAAGTCCGGAGCAGAGAGCGAGCCCGGAGCAGAGAGCGAAGCCCGGAGCGAGAGCGAGCCCGGAGCAGGAGAGCGGAGCCCGGAGCAGAGAGCGAGCCCGGAGCAGAGAGAAAGCCCGGAGCAGGAGAGCGAAGTCCGGAGCAGAGAGCGAGTCCGGAGCGGAGAGAGGAAAGCCGGAGCAGAGAGCGAGCCCGGTAGCGAGAGCGAAGTCCCGGAGCAGAGAGACAGCCCGGAGCAGAGAGCTAGCCCTGAGCAAGAGAAAGCCCGGAGCAGAGAGCGAGCCCCGGAGCGGAGAGAAAGCCCGGTAGCAGAGGAAAGTCCTGAGCCAGAGCGCGAGCCCGGAGCGGAGAGCGAGTCCGGAGAGCAGAGAGAAATGCCCGGAGCAGAGAGAAAGTCCCGGAGCAGAGTAGAAAGCCGGAGCAGAGAGCGAAGCCCGGAGCGGGAGAGAAAGCCGAGCAGAGAGCGAGCCCCGGAGACGGGAGAGCGAGTCCGGAGCAGAGGAAAGCCCGAGCAGAGAGAAAGCCCGGAGCAGAGAGAAGCCGGACAGAGAGAAAGCCCGGAGCAGAGAGAGCGAGCCCCGAGCAGAGAGAAAGCCCGGAGCAAGAGCGCGTCCGGAGTCAGAGAGAAAGCCCGGAGCAGAGAGATAGCCCGGAGCAGAGAGCCGTGTCCGGAGCAGAGAGAAATCCGGAGCAAGAGCGAGTCCGGAGGCAGAGAGAAAGCCTGGAGCAGAGAGCGAGCCCGGAGCAGAGAGAAAGCCCGGAGCAGAGAGAAAGCCCGGAGCAGAGAGCGAGTCCGGAGCGGAGAGAAAGCCCGGAGCAGAGAGAAAGCCCGGAGCAGAGAGCGAGCCCGGAGCAGAGAGAAAGCCCGGAGCAGAGAGCGAGCCCGGAGCAGAGAGAAAGCCCGGAGCAGAGAGAAAGCCCGGAGCAGAGAGAAAGCCCGGAGCAGAGAGAAAGCCCGGAGCAGAGAGAAAGCCCGGAGCGGAGAGCGAGCCCGGAGCGGAGAGCGAGCCCGCAGCAGAGAGAAAGCCCGGAGCAGAGAGCGAGCCCGGAGCAGAGAGAAAGCCCGGAGCAGAGAGCGAGCCCGGAGCAGAGAGCGAGCCCGGAGCAGAGAGCGAGCCCGGAGCAGAGAGCGAGCCCGGAGCAGAGAGCGAGTCCGGAGCAGAGAGCGAGCCCGGAGCAGAGAGCGAGCCCGGAGCAGAGAGCGAGCCCGGAGCGGAGAGAAAGCCCGGAGCAGAGAGCGAGTCCGGAGCAGAGAGCGAGCCCGGAGCAGAGAGCGAGCCCGGAGCGGAGAGAAAGCCCGGAGCAGAGAGAAAGCCCGGAGCAGAGAGCGAGCCCGGAGCGGAGAGCGAGCCCGGAGCAGAGAGCGAGCCCGGAGCAGAGAGCGAGCCCGGAGCAGAGAGAAAGCCCGGAGCAGAGAGCGAGCCCGGAGCGGAGAGAAAGCCCGGAGCAGAGAGAAAGTCCGGAGCAGAGAGCGAGCCCGGAGCGGAGAGCGAGTCCGGAGCAGAGAGAAAGCCCGGAGCAGAGAGAAAGTCCGGAGCAGAGAGAAAGCCCGGAGCAGAGAGCGAGCCCGGAGCGGAGAGAAAGCCCGGAGCAGAGAGCGAGCCCGGAGCGGAGAGCGAGTCCGGAGCAGAGAGAAAGCCCGGAGCAGAGAGAAAGCCCGGAGCAGAGAGAAAGCCCGGAGCAGAGAGAAAGCCCGGAGCAGAGAGCGAGCCCGGAGCAGAGAGAAAGCCCGGAGCAGAGAGCGAGTCCGGAGCAGAGAGAAAGCCCGGAGCAGAGAGAAAGCCCGGAGCAGAGAGCGAGTCCGGAGCAGAGAGAAAGTCCGGAGCAGAGAGCGAGTCCGGAGCAGAGAGAAAGCCCGGAGCAGAGAGCGAGCCCGGAGCGGAGAGAAAGCCCGGAGCAGAGAGCGAGCCCGGAGCGGAGAGCGAGTCCGGAGCGGAGAGAAAGCCCGGAGCAGAGAGAAAGCCCGGAGCAGAGAGAAAGCCCGGAGCAGAGAGAAAGCCCGGAGCAGAGAGCGAGCCCGGAGCAGAGAGAAAGCCCGGAGCAGAGAGAAAGCCCGGAGCGGAGAGAAAGCCCGGAGCGGAGAGAAAGCCCGGAGCAGAGAGCGAGTCCGGAGCAGAGAGCGAGCCCGGAGCAGAGAGCGAGCCCGGAGCAGAGAGAAAGCCCGGAGCAGAGAGAAAGTCCGGAGCAGAGAGCGAGCCCGGAGCAGAGAGCGGAGCCCGGAGCAGAGAGCGAGTCCGGAGCAGAGAGCGAGCCCGGAGCAGAGAGAAAGTCCGGAGCAGAGAGCGAGTCCGGAGCAGAGATCGAGTCCGGAGCAGAGAGAAAGTCCGGAGCAGAGAGCGAGTCCGGAGCAGAGATCGAGCCCGGAGCAGAGAGCGAGCCCGGAGCAGAGAGCGAGCCCGGAGCAGAGAGCGAGCCCGGAGCAGAGAGCGAGTCCGGAGCAGAGAGCGAGTCCGGAGCAAAGAGCGAGTCCGGAGCAAAGAGCGAGTCCGGAGCAAAGAGCGAGTCCGGAGCAAAGAGCGAGTCCGGAGCAGAGAGCGAGCCCGGAGCAGAGAGAAAGCCCGGAGCAGAGAGCGAGTCCGGAGCAAAGAGCGAGTCCGGAGCAGAGAGCGAGTCCGGAGCAGAGAGCGAGTCCGGAGCAGAGAGCGAGCCCGGGGCAGAGAGCGAGCCCGGAGCAGAGAGCGAGTCCGGAGCAAAGAGCGAGTCCGGAGCAGAGAGCGAGCCCGGAGCAGAGAGCGAGCCCGGAGCGGAGAGCGAGTCCGGAGCAAAGAGCGAGTCCGGAGCAGAGAGCGAGTCCGGAGCAGAGAGCGAGTCCGGAGCAGAGAGAAAGTCCGGAGCAGAGAGAAAGCCTGGAGCGGAGAGCGAGCCCGGAGCGGAGAGCGAGTCCGGAGCAGAGAGCGAGCCCGGAGCAGAGAGCGAGTCCGGAGCAGAGAGAAAGCCCGGAGCGGAGAGCGAGTCCGGAGCGGAGAGCGAGCCCGGAGCGGAGAGCGAGCCCGGAGCAGAGAGCGAGTCCGGAGCGGAGAGCGAGTCCGGAGCAGAGAGCGAGCCCGGAGCAGAGAGCGAGCCCGGAGCGGAGAGCGAGCCCGGAGCAGAGAGAAAGCCCGGAGCAGAGAGCGAGTCCGGAGCAGAGAGCGAGCCCGGAGCAGAGAGAAAGTCCGGAGCAGAGAGCGAGTCCGGAGCAGAGAGAAAGCCCGGAGCAGAGAGCGAGTCCGGAGCAGAGAGCGAGCCCGGAGCAGAGAGAAAGCCCGGAGCAGAGAGCGAGTCCGGAGCAGAGAGCGAGTCCGGAGCAGAGAGCGAGTCCGGAGCGGAGAGAAAGCCCGGAGCAGAGAGAAAGCCCGGAGCAGAGAGCGAGTCCGGAGCAGAGAGCGAGCCCGGAGCAGAGAGAAAGCCCGGAGCAGAGAGCGAGTCCGGAGCGGAGAGAAAGCCCGGAGCAGAGAGCGAGCCCGGAGCAGAGAGCGAGCCCGCAGCAGAGAGAAAGCCCGGAGCGGAGAGCGAGCCCGGAGCGGAGAGCGAGCCCGGAGCAGAGAGAAAGCCCGGAGCGGAGAGCGAGCCCGGAGCAGAGAGAAAGCCCGGAGCAGAGAGCGAGCCCGGAGCAGAGAGAAAGCCCGGAGCAGAGAGCGAGCCCGGAGCAGAGAGAAAGCCCGGAGCGGAGAGCAAGCCCGGAGCAGAGAGCGAGTCCGGAGCGGAGAGCGAGCCCGGAGCAGAGAGCGAGCCCGGAGCAGAGAGCGAGCCCGCAGCAGAGAGAAAGCCCGGAGCGGAGAGCGAGCCCGGAGCGGAGAGCGAGCCCGGAGCAGAGAGAAAGCCCGGAGCAGAGAGAAAGCCCGGAGCAGAGAGCGAGCCCGGAGCAGAGAGAAAGCCCGGAGCAGAGAGCGAGCCCGGAGCAGAGAGAAAGCCCGGAGCGGAGAGCAAGCCCGGAGCAGAGAGCGAGCCCGCAGCAGAGAGAAAGCCCGGAGCAGAGAGAAAGCCCGGAGCAGAGAGAAAGCCCGGAGCGGAGAGCGAGCCCGGAGCGGAGAGCGAGCCCGGAGCAGAGAGCGAGCCCGGAGCAGAGAGAAAGCCCGGAGCGGAGAGCGAGGCCGGAGCAGAGAGCGAGCCCGGAGCAGAGAGCGAGCCCGGAGCAGAGAGAAAGTCCGGAGCAGAGAGAAAGCCCGGAGCAGAGAGAAAGCCCGGAGCAGAGAGCGAGCCCAGAGCAGAGAGCGAGCCCGGAGCAGAGAGAAAGCCCGGAGCGGAGAGCGAGCCCGGAGCAGAGAGCGAGCCCGGAGCAGAGAGAAAGCCCGGAGCGGAGAGCGAGGCCGGAGCAGAGAGCGAGCCCGGAGCAGAGAGCGAGCCCGGAGCAGAGAGCGAGCCCGGAGCAGAGAGCGAGTCCGGAGCAGAGAGAAAGCCCGGAGCGGAGAGCGAGGCCGGAGCAGAGAGCGAGCCCGGAGCAGAGAGCGAGCCCGGAGCAGAGAGCGAGCCCGTAGCAGAGAGCGAGTCCGGAGCAGAGAGAAAGCCCGGAGCAGAGAGCGAGCCCGGAGCAGAGAGCGAGTCCGGAGCAGAGAGCGAGACCGGAGCAGAGAGCGAGCCCGGAGCAGAGAGCGAGCCCGGAGCAGAGAGAAAGCCCGGAGCAGAGAGAAAGTCCGGAGCAGAGAGCGAGCCCGGAGCAGAGAGAAAGCCCGGAGCAGAGAGCGAGCCCGGAGCGGAGAGAAAGCCCGGAGCAGAGAGCGAGTCCGGAGCAGAGAGCGAGTCCGGAGCAGAGAGCGAGCCCGGAGCAGAGAGCGAGCCCGGAGCAGAGAGAAAGCCCGGAGCAGAGAGCGAATCCGGAGAAGAGAGAAAGCCCGGAGCAGAGAGCGAGCCCGGAGCAGAGAGAAAGCCCGGAGCAGAGAGCGAGTCCGGAGCAGAGAGAAAGCCCGGAGCAGAGAGAAAGCCCGGAGCAGAGAGCGAGTCCGGAGCAGAGAGAAAGTCCGGAGCAGAGAGCGAGTCCGGAGCAGAGAGAAAGCCCGGAGCAGAGAGCGAGCCCGGAGCGGAGAGAAAGCCCGGAGCAGAGAGCGAGCCCGGAGCGGAGAGCGAGTCCGGAGCGGAGAGAAAGCCCGGAGCAGAGAGAAAGCCCGGAGCAGAGAGAAAGCCCGGAGCAGAGAGAAAGCCCGGAGCAGAGAGCGAGCCCGGAGCAGAGAGAAAGCCCGGAGCAGAGAGAAAGCCCGGAGCGGAGAGAAAGCCCGGAGCGGAGAGAAAGCCCGGAGCAGAGAGCGAGTCCGGAGCAGAGAGCGAGCCCGGAGCAGAGAGCGAGCCCGGAGCAGAGAGAAAGCCCGGAGCAGAGAGAAAGTCCGGAGCAGAGAGCGAGCCCGGAGCAGAGAGCGGAGCCCGGAGCAGAGAGCGAGTCCGGAGCAGAGAGCGAGCCCGGAGCAGAGAGAAAGTCCGGAGCAGAGAGCGAGTCCGGAGCAGAGATCGAGTCCGGAGCAGAGAGAAAGTCCGGAGCAGAGAGCGAGTCCGGAGCAGAGATCGAGCCCGGAGCAGAGAGCGAGCCCGGAGCAGAGAGCGAGCCCGGAGCAGAGAGCGAGCCCGGAGCAGAGAGCGAGTCCGGAGCAGAGAGCGAGTCCGGAGCAAAGAGCGAGTCCGGAGCAAAGAGCGAGTCCGGAGCAAAGAGCGAGTCCGGAGCAGAGAGCGAGCCCGGAGCAGAGAGAAAGCCCGGAGCAGAGAGCGAGTCCGGAGCAAAGAGCGAGTCCGGAGCAGAGAGCGAGTCCGGAGCAGAGAGCGAGTCCGGAGCAGAGAGCGAGCCCGGAGCAGAGAGCGAGCCCGGAGCAGAGAGCGAGTCCGGAGCAAAGAGCGAGTCCGGAGCAGAGAGCGAGCCCGGAGCAGAGAGCGAGCCCGGAGCGGAGAGCGAGTCCGGAGCAAAGAGCGAGTCCGGAGCAGAGAGCGAGTCCGGAGCAGAGAGCGAGTCCGGAGCAGAGAGAAAGTCCGGAGCAGAGAGAAAGCCTGGAGCGGAGAGCGAGCCCGGAGCGGAGAGCGAGTCCGGAGCAGAGAGCGAGCCCGGAGCAGAGAGCGAGTCCGGAGCAGAGAGAAAGCCCGGAGCGGAGAGCGAGTCCGGAGCGGAGAGCGAGCCCGGAGCGGAGAGCGAGCCCGGAGCAGAGAGCGAGTCCGGAGCGGAGAGCGAGTCCGGAGCGGAGAGCGAGCCCGGAGCAGAGAGCGAGCCCGGAGCGGAGAGCGAGCCCGGAGCAGAGAGAAAGCCCGGAGCAGAGAGCGAGTCCGGAGCAGAGAGCGAGCCCGGAGCAGAGAGAAAGTCCGGAGCAGAGAGCGAGTCCGGAGCAGAGAGAAAGCCCGGAGCAGAGAGCGAGTCCGGAGCAGAGAGCGAGCCCGGAGCAGAGAGAAAGCCCGGAGCAGAGAGCGAGTCCGGAGCAGAGAGCGAGTCCGGAGCAGAGAGCGAGTCCGGAGCGGAGAGAAAGCCCGGAGCAGAGAGAAAGCCCGGAGCAGAGAGCGAGTCCGGAGCAGAGAGCGAGCCCGGAGCAGAGAGAAAGCCCGGAGCAGAGAGCGAGTCCGGAGCGGAGAGAAAGCCCGGAGCAGAGAGCGAGCCCGGAGCAGAGAGCGAGCCCGCAGCAGAGAGAAAGCCCGGAGCGGAGAGCGAGCCCTGGAGCGGAGAGCGAGCCCGGAGCAGAGAGAAAGCCCGGAGCGGAGAGCGAGCCCGGAGCAGAGAGAAAGCCCGGAGCAGAGAGCGAGCCCGGAGCAGAGAGAAAGCCCGGAGCAGAGAGCGAGCCCGGAGCAGAGAGAAAGCCCGGAGCGGAGAGCAAGCCCGGAGCAGAGAGCGAGTCCGGAGCGGAGAGCGAGCCCGGAGCAGAGAGCGAGCCCGGAGCAGAGAGCGAGCCCGCAGCAGAGAGAAAGCCCGGAGCGGAGAGCGAGCCCGGAGCGGAGAGCGAGCCCGGAGCAGAGAGAAAGCCCGGAGCAGAGAGAAAGCCCGGAGCAGAGAGCGAGCCCGGAGCAGAGAGAAAGCCCGGAGCAGAGAGCGAGCCCGGAGCAGAGAGAAAGCCCGGAGCGGAGAGCAAGCCCGGAGCAGAGAGCGAGCCCGCAGCAGAGAGAAAGCCCGGAGCAGAGAGAAAGCCCGGAGCAGAGAGAAAGCCCGGAGCGGAGAGCGAGCCCGGAGCGGAGAGCGAGCCCGGAGCAGAGAGCGAGCCCGGAGCAGAGAGAAAGCCCGGAGCGGAGAGCGAGGCCGGAGCAGAGAGCGAGCCCGGAGCAGAGAGCGAGCCCGGAGCAGAGAGAAAGTCCGGAGCAGAGAGAAAGCCCGGAGCAGAGAGAAAGCCCGGAGCAGAGAGCGAGCCCGGAGCAGAGAGCGAGCCCGGAGCAGAGAGAAAGCCCGGAGCGGAGAGCGAGCCCGGAGCAGAGAGCGAGCCCGGAGCGGAGAGAAAGCCCGGAGCGAGAGCGAGGCCGGAGCAGAGAGCGAGCCCGGAGCAGAGAGCGAGCCCGGAGCAGAGAGCGAGCCCGGAGCAGAGAGCGAGTCCGGAGCAGAGAGAAAGCCCGGAGCGGAGAGCGAGGCCGGAGCAGAGAGCGAGCCCGGAGCAGAGAGCGAGCCCGGAGCAGAGAGCGAGCCCGTAGCAGAGAGCGAGTCCGGAGCAGAGAGAAAGCCCGGAGCAGAGAGCGAGCCCGGAGCAGAGAGCGAGTCCGGAGCAGAGAGCGAGACCGGAGCAGAGAGCGAGCCCGGAGCAGAGAGCGAGCCCGGAGCAGAGAGAAAGCCCGGAGCAGAGAGAAAGTCCGGAGCAGAGAGCGAGCCCGGAGCAGAGAGAAAGCCCGGAGCAGAGAGCGAGCCCGGAGCGGAGAGAAAGCCCGGAGCAGAGAGCGAGTCCGGAGCAGAGAGCGAGTCCGGAGCAGAGAGAAAGCCCGGAGCAGAGAGCGAGCCCGGAGCAGAGAGCGAGCCCGGAGCAGAGAGAAAGCCCGGAGCAGAGAGCGAGTCCGGAGAAGAGAGAAAGCCCGGAGCAGAGAGAAAGCCCGGAGCAGAGAGAAAGTCCGGAGCAGAGAGCGAGCCCGGAGCGGAGAGAAAGCCCGGAGCGGAGAGAAAGCCCGGAGCAGAGAGCGAGCCCGGAGCAGAGAGAAAGCCCGGAGCAGAGAGAAAGCCCGGAGCGGAGAGAAAGCCCGGAGCAGAGAGCGAGCCCGGAGCAGAGAGAAAGCCCGGAGCAGAGAGCGAGCCCGGAGCAGAGAACGAGCCCGGAGCAGAGAGAAAGCCCGGAGCAGAGAGCGGAGCCCGGAGCGGAGAGCGAGTCCGGAGCAGAGAGAAAGCCCGGAGCAGAGAGCGGAGCCCGGAGCGGAGAGCGAGTCCGGAGCAGAGAGAAAGCCCGGAGCGGAGAGCGAGCCCGGAGCGGAGAGAAAGCCCGGAGCAGAGAGCGAGTCCGGAGCAGAGAGAAAGCCTGGAGCAGAGAGCGAGCCCGGAGCGGAGAGAAAGCCTGGAGCAGAGAGCGAGCCCGGAGCAGAGAGCGAGTCCGGAGCAGAGAGCGAGCCCGGAGCAGAGAGCGAGCCCGGAGCGGAGAGAAAGCCCGGAGCAGAGAGCGAGTCTGGAGCAGAGAGCGAGCCCGGAGCGGAGAGAAAGTCCGGAGCAGAGAGAAAGCCCGGAGCAGAAAGAAAGCCCGGAGCAGAGAGCGAGCCCGGAGCGGAGAGAAAGCCCGGAGCAGAGAGAAAGCCCGGAGCAGAGAGCGAGCCCGGAGCGGAGAGAAAGCCCGGAGCAGAGAGAAAGCCCGGAGCAGAAAGAAAGCCCGGAGCAGAGAGCGAGCCCGGAGCGGAGAGAAAGCCCGGAGCAGAGAGAAAGCCCGGAGCAGAGAGTGAGCCCGGAGCGGAGAGAAAGCCTGGAGCAGAGAGAAAGCCCGGAGCAGAGAGCGAGCCCGGAGCAGAGAGCGAGCCCGGAGCGGAGAGCGAGCCCGGAGCGGAGAGAAAGCCCGGAGCAGAGAGAAAGCCCGGAGCAGAGAGCGAGCCCGGAGCAGAGAGAAAGTCCGGAGCAGAGAGAAAGCCCGGAGCAGAGAGCGAGTCCGGAGCAGAGAGAAAGCCCGGAGCAGAGAGCGAGTCCGGAGCAGAGAGCGAGTCCGGAGCAGAGAGAAAGTCCGGAGCAGAGAGAAAGCCCGGAGCAGAGAGAAAGTCCGGAGCAGAGAGCGAGCCCGGAGCAGAGATCGAGCCCGGAGCAGAGAGCGAGTCCGGAGCAGAGAGCGAGCCCGGAGCGGAGAGCGAGCCCGGAGCAGAGAGAAAGCCCGGAGCAGAGAGCGAGCCCGGAGCAGAGAGAAAGCCCGGAGCAGAGAGCGAGCCCGGAGCGGAGAGAAAGCCCGGAGCAGAGAGCGAGTCCGGAGCAGAGAGAAAGTCCGGAGCAGAGAGCGAGTCCGGAGCAGAGAGAAAGCCCGGAGCAGAGAGCGAGCCCGGAGCGGAGAGAAAGCCCGGAGCAGAGAGCGAGCCCGGAGCGGAGAGCGAGTCCGGAGCGGAGAGAAAGCCCGGAGCAGAGAGAAAGCCCGGAGCAGAGAGAAAGCCCGGAGCAGAGAGAAAGCCCGGAGCAGAGAGCGAGCCCGGAGCAGAGAGAAAGCCCGGAGCAGAGAGAAAGCCCGGAGCGGAGAGAAAGCCCGGAGCGGAGAGAAAGCCCGGAGCAGAGAGCGAGTCCGGAGCAGAGAGCGAGCCCGGAGCAGAGAGCGAGCCCGGAGCAGAGAGAAAGCCCGGAGCAGAGAGAAAGTCCGGAGCAGAGAGCGAGCCCGGAGCAGAGAGCGGAGCCCGGAGCAGAGAGCGAGTCCGGAGCAGAGAGCGAGCCCGGAGCAGAGAGAAAGTCCGGAGCAGAGAGCGAGTCCGGAGCAGAGATCGAGTCCGGAGCAGAGAGAAAGTCCGGAGCAGAGAGCGAGTCCGGAGCAGAGATCGAGCCCGGAGCAGAGAGCGAGCCCGGAGCAGAGAGCGAGCCCGGAGCAGAGAGCGAGTCCGGAGCAGAGAGCGAGTCCGGAGCAAAGAGCGAGTCCGGAGCAAAGAGCGAGTCCGGAGCAAAGAGCGAGTCCGGAGCAGAGAGCGAGCCCGGAGCAGAGAGAAAGCCCGGAGCAGAGAGCGAGTCCGGAGCAAGAGCGAGTCCGGAGCAGAGAGCGAGTCCGGAGCAGAGAGCGAGTCCGGAGCAGAGAGCGAGCCCGGAGCAGAGAGCGAGCCCGGAGCAGAGAGCGAGTCCGGAGCAAGAGCGAGTCCGGAGCAGAGAGCGAGCCCGGAGCAGAGAGCGAGCCCGGAGCGGAGAGCGAGTCCGGAGCAAAGAGCGAGTCCGGAGCAGAGAGCGAGTCCGGAGCAGAGAGCGAGTCCGGAGCAGAGAGAAAGTCCGGAGCAGAGAGAAAGCCCGGAGCGGAGAGCGAGCCCGGAGCGGGAGAGCGAGTCCGGAGCAGAGAGCGAGCCCGGAGCAGAGAGCGAGTCCGGAGCAGAGAGAAAGCCCGAAGCGGAGAGCGAGTCCGGAGCGGAGAGCGAGCCCGGAGCGGAGAGCGAGCCCGGAGCAGAGAGCGAGTCCGGAGCGGAGAGCGAGTCCGGAGCAGAGAGCGAGCCCGGAGCAGAGAGCGAGCCCGGAGCGGAGAGCGAGCCCGGAGCAGAGAGAAAGCCCGGAGCAGAGAGCGAGTCCGGAGCAGAGAGCGAGCCCGGAGCAGAGAGAAAGTCCGGAGCAGAGAGCGAGTCCGGAGCAGAGAGAAAGCCCGGAGCAGAGAGCGAGTCCGGAGCAGAGAGCGAGCCCGGAGCAGAGAGAAAGCCCGGAGCAGAGAGCGAGTCCGGAGCAGAGAGCGAGTCCGGAGCAGAGAGCGAGTCCGGAGCGGAGAGAAAGCCCGGAGCAGAGAGAAAGCCCGGAGCAGAGAGCAAGTCCGGAGCAGAGAGCGAGCCCGGAGCAGAGAGAAAGCCCGGAGCAGAGAGCGAGTCCGGAGCGGAGAGAAAGCCCGGAGCAGAGAGCGAGCCCGGAGCAGAGAGCGAGCCCGCAGCAGAGAGAAAGCCCGGAGCGGAGAGCGAGCCCGGAGCGGAGAGCGAGCCCGGAGCAGAGAGAAAGCCCGGAGCGGAGAGCGAGCCCGGAGCAGAGAGAAAGCCCGGAGCAGAGAGCGAGCCCGGAGCAGAGAGAAAGCCCGGAGCAGAGAGCGAGCCCGGAGCAGAGAGAAAGCCCGGAGCGGAGAGCAAGCCCGGAGCAGAGAGCGAGCCCGGAGCAGAGAGCGAGCCCGCAGCAGAGAGAAAGCCCGGAGCGGAGAGCGAGCCCGGAGCGGAGAGCGAGCCCGGAGCAGAGAGAAAGCCCGGAGCAGAGAGAAAGCCCGGAGCAGAGAGCGAGCCCGGAGCAGAGAGAAAGCCCGGAGCAGAGAGCGAGCCCGGAGCAGAGAGAAAGCCCGGAGCGGAGAGCAAGCCCGGAGCAGAGAGCGAGCCCGCAGCAGAGAGAAAGCCCGGAGCAGAGAGAAAGCCCGGAGCAGAGAGAAAGCCCGGAGCGGAGAGCGAGCCCGGAGCGGAGAGCGAGCCCGGAGCAGAGAGCGAGCCCGGAGCAGAGAGAAAGCCCGGAGCGGAGAGCGAGCCCGGAGCAGAGAGCGAGCCCGGAGCAGAGAGCGAGCCCGGAGCAGAGAGAAAGTCCGGAGCAGAGAGAAAGCCCGGAGCAGAGAGAAAGCCCGGAGCAGAGAGCGAGCCCGGAGCAGAGAGCGAGCCCGGAGCAGAGAGAAAGTCCGGAGCAGAGAGAAAGCCCGGAGCAGAGAGAAAGCCCGGAGCGGAGAGCGAGCCCGGAGCAGAGAGCGAGCCCGGAGCAGAGAGAAAGCCCGGAGCGGAGAGCGAGGCCGGAGCAGAGAGCGAGCCCGGAGCAGAGAGCGAGCCCGGAGCAGAGAGCGAGCCCGGAGCAGAGAGCGAGTCCGGAGCAGAGAGAAAGCCCGGAGCGGAGAGCG
Organism: Squalus acanthias; assembly: GCA_030390025.1. NCBI lineage: Eukaryota > Metazoa > Chordata > Chondrichthyes > Squaliformes > Squalidae > Squalus > Squalus acanthias. The sequence goes on from JASTWF010000413.1 coordinate 402,518, forward strand.
AGGCCGGAGCAGAGAGCGAGCCCGGAGCAGAGAGCGAGCCCGGAGCAGAGAGCGAGCCCGTAGCAGAGAGCGAGTCCGGAGCAGAGAGAAAGCCCGGAGCAGAGAGCGAGCCCGGAGCAGAGAGCGAGTCCGGAGCAGAGAGCGAGCCCGGAGCAGAGAGCGAGCCCGGAGCAGAGAGCGAGCCCGGAGCAGAGAGAAAGCCCGGAGCAGAGAGAAAGTCCGGAGCAGAGAGCGAGCCCGGAGCAGAGAGAAAGCCCAGAGCAGAGAGCGAGCCCGGAGCGGAGAGAAAGCCCGGAGCAGAGAGCGAGTCCGGAGCAGAGAGCGAGTCCGGAGCAGAGAGCGAGCCCGGAGCAGAGAGCGAGCCCGGAGCAGAGAGAAAGCCCGGAGCAGAGAGCGAGTCCGGAGAAGAGAGAAAGCCCGGAGCAGAGAGAAAGCCCGGAGCAGAGAGAAAGTCCGGAGCAGAGAGCGAGCCCGGAGCGGAGAGAAAGCCCGGAGCGGAGAGAAAGCCCGGAGCAGAGAGCGAGCCCGGAGCAGAGAGAAAGCCCGGAGCAGAGAGAAAGCCCGGAGCGGAGAGAAAGCCCGGAGCAGAGAGCGAGCCCGGAGCAGAGAGAAAGCCCGGAGCAGAGAGCGAGCCCGGAGCAGAGAACGAGCCCGGAGCAGAGAGAAAGCCCGGAGCAGAGAGCGGAGCCCGGAGCGGAGAGCGAGTCCGGAGCAGAGAGAAAGCCCGGAGCAGAGAGCGGAGCCCGGAGCGGAGAGCGAGTCCGGAGCAGAGAGAAAGCCCGGAGCGGAGAGCGAGCCCGGAGCGGAGAGAAAGCCCGGAGCAGAGAGCGAGTCCGGAGCAGAGAGAAAGCCTGGAGCAGAGAGCGAGCCCGGAGCGGAGAGAAAGCCTGGAGCAGAGAGCGAGCCCGGAGCAGAGAGCGAGTCCGGAGCAGAGAGCGAGCCCGGAGCAGAGAGCGAGCCCGGAGCGGAGAGAAAGCCCGGAGCAGAGAGCGAGTCCGGAGCAGAGAGCGAGCCCGGAGCGGAGAGAAAGTCCGGAGCAGAGAGAAAGCCCGGAGCAGAAAGAAAGCCCGGAGCAGAGAGCGAGCCCGGAGCGGAGAGAAAGCCCGGAGCAGAGAGAAAGCCCGGAGCAGAGAGCGAGCCCGGAGCGGAGAGAAAGCCCGGAGCAGAGAGAAAGCCCGGAGCAGAAGAAAGCCCGGAGCAGAGAGCGAGCCCGGAGCGGAGAGAAAGCCCGGAGCAGAGAGAAAGCCCGGAGCAGAGAGTGAGCCCGGAGCGGAGAGAAAGCCTGGAGCAGAGAGAAAGCTCGGAGCAGAGAGCGAGCCCGGAGCAGAGAGCGAGCCCGGAGCGGAGAGCGAGCCCGGAGCGGAGAGAAAGCCCGGAGCAGAGAGAAAGCCCGGAGCTGAGAGAGAAGTCCGGAGCAGAGAGAAAGCCCGGAGCAGAGAGAAAGCCCGGAGCAGAGAGCGAGTCCGGAGCAGAGAGAGAAGCCCGAGCAAGAGCGAGCCGGAGCAGAGAGAGAGTCCCGGTGCAGAGAGAAAGCCCGGAGCAGAGAGCGAGCCCGGAGCAAGAGAGAAGCCCGGAGCAGAGAGAAAGCCCGGAGCAGAAGCGAGCCCGAGCAGAGAGAAAGCCCGGAGCAGAGAGCAATCCGGAGCAGAGAGCAAGTCCGGAGCAGAGAGCGAGCCGGAGCAGAGAGCGAGTCCGGAGCAGAGAGCAAGTCCGGAGCAGAGAGCGAGTCCGGAGCAGAGATCGAGTCCGGAGCAGAGAGAAAGCCCGGAGCAGAGAGCAAGTCCGGAGCAGAGAGCGAGTCCGAGCAGAGAGCGTAGTCCGGAGCAGAGAGCGAGTCCGGAGCAGAGAGAAGCCCGGAGCGAGAGCGAGCCCGGAGCAGAGAGAAAGCCCGAGCAGAGAGCGAGCCCGAGCAGAGAGCGAGCCCGAGCAGAGAGAAAGCCCGGAGCAGAGAGCCCGGAGCAGAGAGAAAGCCCGGAGCAGAGAGCGAGTCCGGAGCGGAGAGCGAGTCCGGAGCAGAGAGAAAGCCCGGAGCAGAGAGCGAGCCCGGAGCAGAGAGCGAGCCCGGAGCAGAGAGAAAGCCCGGAGCAGAGAGAAAGCCCGGAGCAGAGAGCGAGGCCGGAGCAGAGAGCGAGCCCGGAGCAGAGAGCGAGCCCGGAGCGGAGAGAAAGCCCGGAGCGGAGAGAAAGCCCGGAGCAGAGAGCGAGCCCGGAGCAGAGAGAAAGCCCGGAGCAGAGAGCGAGCCCGGAGCAGAGAGAAAGCCCGGAGCAGAGAACGAGCCCGGAGCAGAGAGCGAGCCCGGAGCAGAGAGCGAGCCCGGAGCAGAGAGCGAGCCCGGAGCAGAGAGAAAGCCCGGAGCAGAGAGCGAGCCCGGAGCAGAGAGCGAGCCCGGAGCAGAGAGCGGAGTCCGGAGCAGAGAGCGAGCCCGGAGCAGAGAGAAAGCCCGGAGCAGAGAGAAAGCCCGGAGCAGAGAGCTAGGTCCGGAGCAGAGAGAAAGTCCGCGAGCAGAGAGCGAGCCCGGAGCAGAGCTGCGAGTCCGGAGCAGAGAGCAAGCCCGGAGCAGAGGAGGCGAGCCGGAGCGAGAGGAAAGCCCGGAGCAGAGAGCGAGCCCGGAGCAGAGAGCGAGCCCGGAGCAGAGAGAAAGCCCGGAGCATAGAGCGAGCCCGGAGCGGAGAGAAAGCCGGAGCAGAGAGCGAGTCCGGAGCGAGAGCGAGCCCGGAGCAGAGAGAAAGCCCGGAGCAGAGAGCGAGTCCCGGAGCAGAGAGCGAGCCGGAGCAGAGAGCGAGTCCGGAGAGAGAGCGAGTCCGGTGCAAAGAGCGAGCCCGGAGCTGAGAGCGAGTCCGGAGCAGAGAGCGAGGCCCGGAGCAGAGAGCGAGCCCGGAGCAGAGAGAAAGCCGAGAGCGGCCGAGAGAAGCCGGAGCAGAGAGGAGCCGGGAGCAGAGAGCAAGCCCGGAGCAGAGAGCGAGCCCGGAGCAGAGAGCGAGCCCGGAGCAGAGAGCGAGCCCGGAGCAGAGAGAAAGCCCGGAGCAGAGAGAAAGTCCGGAGCAGAGAGCGAGCCCGGAGCGGAGAGAAAGCCCGGAGCAGAGAGAAAGCCCGGAGCAGAGAGCGAGTCCGGAGCAGAGAGAAAGTCCGGAGCAGAGAGAAAGTCCGGAGCAGAGAGAAAGCCCGGAGCAGAGAGCGAGCCCGGAGCAGAGAGCGAGTCCGGAGCAGAGAGAAAGCCCGGAGCGGAGAGCGAGGCCGGAGCAGAGAGCGAGCCCGGAGCAGAGAGAAAGCCCGGAGCAGAGAGCGAGCCCGGAGCAGAGAGCGAGTCCGGAGCAGAGAGCGAGCCCGGAGCAGAGAGCGAGCCCGGAGCAGAGAGCGAGCCCGGAGCAGAGAGAAAGCCCGGAGCAGAGAGAAAGTCCGGAGCAGAGAGCGAGCCCGGAGCAGAGAGAAAGCCCGGAGCAGAGAGCGAGCCCGGAGCAGAGAGCGAGCCCGGAGCAGAGAGCGAGCCCGGAGCAGAGAGCGAGCCCGGAGCAGAGAGCAGCCGGAGCAGAGAGAAAGCCCGGAGCAGAGAGAGAGTCCGGAGCAGAGAGAAAGCCCGGAGCAGAGAGAGAGTCCCGGAGCAGAGAGCGAGCCCGGAGCAGAGAGCGAGTCCCGGAGCAGAGAGCGAGCCGGAGCAGAGAGAAAGCCCGGAGCAGAGAGCGAGCCGGAGCAGAGAGCAAGCCCGGAGCAGAGAGCGAGCCCGGAGCAGAGAAAGCGGAGCAAGAGAAAGCCCGGAGCAGAGAGAAAGCCCGGAGCAGAGAGAAAGCCCGGAGCAGAGAGAAAGTCCGGAGCAGAGAGCGAGCCCGGAGCAGAGAGAAAGCCCGGAGCAGAGAGAAAGCCCGGAGCAGAGAGCGAGCCCGGAGCAGAGAGAAAGCCCGGAGCAGAGAGCGAGCCCGGAGCAGAGAGAGAGCCCGGAGCAGAGAGCGAGCCCGGAGCAGAGAGAGAGCCCGGAGCAGAGCGAGCCCGGAGCAGAGAGCGAGCCCGGAGCAGAGAGAGAGCCCGGAGCAGAGAGCGAGCCCGGAGCAGAGAGCTAGCCGGAGCAGAGAGATAGCCCGGAGCAGAGAGCGGAGCCCGGAGCGGAGAGCGAGTCCGGAGCAGAGAGAAAGCCCGGAGCAGAGAGCGAGCCCGGAGCGGAGAGAAAGCCCGGAGCAGAGAGCGAGTCCGGAGCAGAGAGAAAGCCTGGAGCAGAGAGCGAGCCCGGAGCGGAGAGAAAGCCTGGAGCAAGAGCGAGCCCGGAGCAGAGAGCGAGTCCGGAGCAGAGAGCGAGCCCGGAGCAGAGAGCGAGCCCGGAGCGGAGAGAAAGCCCGGAGCAGAGAGCGAGTCCGGAGCAGAGAGCGAGCCCGGAGCGGAGAGAAAGTCCGGAGCAGAGAGAAAGCCCGGAGCAGAAAGAAAGCCCGGAGCAGAGAGCGAGCCCGGAGCGGAGAGAAAGCCCGGAGCAGAGAGAAAGCCCGGAGCAGAGAGCGAGCCCGGAGCGGAGAGAAAGCCCGGAGCAGAGAGAAAGCCCGGAGCAGAATGAAAGCCCGGAGCAGAGAGCGAGCCCGGAGCAGAGAGAAAGCCCGGAGCAGAGAGCAAGTCCGGAGCAGAGAGCGGAGCCCGAGCAGAGAGAAAGCCCGGAGCAGAGAGCGAGCCCGGAGCAGAGAGCGAGCCCGGAGCAGAGAGCGAGCCCGTAGCAGAGATAAAGCCCGAAGCAGAGAGAAAGCCCGGAGCAGAGAGAAAGCCGGAGCAGGAGCAAGTCCGGGAGCAGAGAGAAAGCCCGGAGCAGAGAGCAAGTCCTTATGGTCAGATAGCGAGTCGGAGCAGAGAGCGATCCCGAGCAGAGAGAAAGCCCGGAGCAGAGAGCGAGTCCCGGAGGCAGAGAGAAAGCCCGGAGCAGAAGAGAAAGCCCGGAGCATAGAGCGAGTCCCGGAGCCCAGAGAGCTGAGCCCGGAGCGGAGAGAAAGCCGGAGCAGAGAGAAAGCCCGGAGCGAGAGCGTGCCCGGAGCAGAGAGAAAGCCCGGAGCAGAGACAGAGGCCCGGAGCAGAGGAGCGAGCCCGGAGCGGAGAGCGAGCCCGGAGCAGGAGAGAAAGCCCGGAGCAGAGAGCGAGCCCGGAGCAGAGAGAAAGCCCGGAGCAGAGAGCGAGCCCGGAGCGGAGAGAAAGCCCGGAGCAGAGAGCGAGTCCGGAGCGGAGAGCGAGTCCGGAGCAGAGAGAAAGCCCGGAGCAGAGAGCGAGCCCGGAGCAGAGAGCGAGCCCGGAGCAGAGAGAAAGCCCGGAGCAGAGAGAAAGCCCGGAGCAGAGAGCGAGGCCGGAGCAGAGAGCGAGCCCGGAGCAGAGAGCGAGCCCGGAGCGGAGAGAAAGCCCGGAGCGGAGAGAAAGCCCGGAGCAGAGAGCGAGCCCGGAGCAGAGAGAAAGCCCGGAGCAGAGAGCGAGCCCGGAGCAGAGAGAAAGCCCGGAGCAGAGAGCGAGCCCGGAGCAGAGAGCGAGCCCGGAGCAGAGAGCGAGCCCGGAGCAGAGAGCGAGCCCGGAGCAGAGAGCGAGCCCGGAGCAGAGAGCGAGTCCGGAGCAGAGAGCGAGCCCGGAGCAGAGAGAAAGCCCGGAGCAGAGAGAAAGCCCGGAGCAGAGAGCGAGTCCGGAGCGGAGAGAAAGCCGGAGCAGAGAGCGAGCCCGAGCAGAGAGCGAGTCCGGAGCGGAGAGGAAGGCCGGAGCAGAGAGCGAGCCCGGAGCGGAGAGAAAGCCCGGAGCGAGAGCGAGCCCGGGAGCAGAGAGAAAAGCCCGAGCAGAGGAGAGAGCCCGGAGCAGAGAGCGAGCCCGGAGCGGAGAGGAAAGCCTGGAGCAGAGAGATAGCCGGATGGCCGGTGAGCGCCCGAGCGGAGTGAAGCCCGGAGCAGAGAGCGAGTCCGGATGCAGAGAGCGGGGAGCCCCCGGAGCAGAGAGCAGTCCGGAGCAGAGAGCTGAGTCCGAGCAGAGTGCGAGTCCGGAGCAGAGAGCGAGTCGGAGCAGAGAGCGAGCCCGGAGCAGAGAGATAGCCCGGGAGCAGAGAGAGAGTCCGGAGCAGAGAGCGAGGCTCCGAGCGAGAGCGAGCCCGGAGCAGAGAGATTGCCCGGAGCCGAGAGCGAGCCCGGAGGCAGAGAGAAAGCCCGAGCAGAGAGAAAGAGTCCCGGAGCAGAGAGCGAGTCCGGAGCGGAGAGAGAGCCCGAGCAGAGAGAAAGCCCGGAGCAGAGAGAAAGCCCGGAGCAGAGAGCGAGTCCGGAGCAGAGAGAAAGTCCGGAGCAGAGAGAAAGCCCGGAGCAGAGAGCGAGCCCGGAGCAGAGAGCGAGCCCGGAGCAGAGAGCGAGCCCGGAGCGGAGAGCGAGTCCGGAGCAGAGAGCGAGCCCGGAGCAGAGAGCGAGTCCGGAGCAGAGAGCGAGCCCGGAGCAGAGAGCGAGCCCGGAGCAGAGAGCGAGTCCGGAGCAGAGAGCGAGTCCGGAGCAGAGAGCGAGCCCGGAGCAGAGAGAAAGCCCGGAGCAGAGAGAAAGCCCGGAGCAGAGAGCGAGTCCGGAGCAGAGAGAAAGTCCGGAGCACAGAGCGAGCCCGGAGCAGAGAGCGAGCCCGGAGCGGAGAGAAAGCCCGGAGCAGAGAGAAAGCCCGGAGCAGAGAGAAAGCCCGGAGCAGAGAGCGAGCCCGGAGCAGAGAGCGAGCCCGGAGCAGAGAGAAAGCCCGGAGCAGAGAGCGAGTCCGGAGCAGAGAGAAAGCCCGGAGCAGAGAGAAAGCCCGGAGCAGAGAGCGGAGCCCGGAGCGGAGAGCGAGTCCGGAGCAGAGAGCGAGCCCGGAGCGGAGAGAAAGCCCGGAGCAGAGAGCGAGTCCGGAGCAGAGAGAAAGCCCGGAGCAGAGAGCGAGCCCGGAGCAGAGAGCGAGCCCGGAGCAGAGAGAAAGCCCGGAGCGGAGAGCGAGCCCGGAGCGGAGAGCGAGCCCGCAGCAGAGAGCGAGTCCGGAGCGGAGAGAAAGCCCGGAGCAGAGAGAAAGCCCGGAGCGGAGAGCGAGCCCGGAGCGGAGAGCGAGCCCGGAGCAGAGAGCGAGGCCGGAGCAGAGAGAAAGCCCGGAGCAGAGAGCGAGTCCGGAGCAGGGAGCGAGTCCGGAGCAGAGAGAAAGCCCGGAGCAGAGAGAAAGCCCAGAGCAGAGAGTGAGCCCGGAGCAGAGAGCGAGTCCGGAGCGGAGAGAAAGCCCGGAGCAGAGAGAAAGCCCGGAGCAGAGAGCGAGTCCGGAGCAGAGAGAGAGCCCGGAGCGGAGAGCGAGCCCGGAGCAGAGAGCGAGCCCGGAGCAGAGAGAAAGCCCGGAGCGAGAGAGAAGCCCGGAGCAGAGAGCGAGCCCGGAGCAGAGAGCGAGCCCGGAGCAGAGAGAAAGCCCGGAGCAGAGAGCGAGCCCGGAGCGAGAGAGAAGCCCGGAGCGGAGAGAGAGCCCGGAGCAGAGAGCGAGCCCGGAGCAGAGAGCGAGCCCGGAGCGGAGAGCGGAGCGGCTGTTTACAAAGAGCAGAGCCCGGAGCAGAGAGCGAGCAGTCTGACAATTTAGAGACTGTGGAGGGGTCGAGAGTAGAGGTGGTGAGGTAGAGCTGGGTGTCGTCGGTGTACAGGTGGAAACTGACGCTGTGTTTTTGGATGATGTCGCCGAGGGGCAGCATGTAGATGAGAAATAGAAGGGGGCCGAGGATAGATCCTTTGGGGACCCCAGAGGTAACGGTGCGGGAGCGGGAAGAGAAGCCGTTGCAGGTGATTCTCTGGCTATGATTAGATAGTTAAGAATGGAAGCAGGTGAGTGCAGTCCCACCCAGCTGGATGACGGTGGAGAGGCGTTGGAGGAGGATGGAGTGGTCAACCATGTCAAAGGCTGCAGACAGGTTGAGAAGGACGAGGAGGGATAGTTTACTTTTGTCACAGTCACAAAGGATGTCATTGAAGAAAAACTTGCTGGCGTTTGTCATGGTCTCAAATTGCTTCTTCAAGCATCTCTCCAAAACCCACTGTGACAAAATCCTCTGTAATGACCCGTATCCCCTGCAGCCCCTCCATCAGCTCAGGCATCTTGCGATGGAAGACTTCGGGCGCTAAGCTGATCCCAAATGACATATACTTCCAGCGGTATCAACCAAAAGGTGTGTGGAATGTTGTTAGATATGATTGTTCATCGAGACTCATGTCAAAACTCATTGCGGACATCAAGAATCGTGAAGACTTTAACATCATGTAGGCGTGTAGCTACATCTTCAATTGTTGGCAGAGGATAATGCTCTCGCTTGATAGCCTTGTTTAAGTCTTTGGGATCTAAGCATATGTGTAGTGTACCATTCTTCTTCGGCATGACTACCATCAAATGCATCCACGAGGTTGGCATTGTTACGGGAACGATGATAGTCTGCCTGACCAGGCCATCCAGGATTTCCTTCAGCTTATCCCTTAAAGCCACTGGTACTCGACACGGGACATGTTGGACCGGATCTATTGCCTTGTTGAGACTGATTCGACCTCTCCATCAACTTGTCCTACCCCATCACTGAATACTCGAGGATGTTTCAGTGTTAAGCACTCCTTGGTCAGTGGTTTGCAGTTGTCGAGCGTGTATACTGGTGCACCAGTAGAGGGTGTTCTATTCATTTCATCATTATCTGCATGATGTTCAAGCCCAGCTCAGCAGAAGGTGTATTGTCGTGCTATCGACGAGCTTACAGTCCAGCTACACCAAAAATCACCACGTTGGACCCAGATTCATATACGTCCTTTAACAGGGAGCCTTGAACCGCCATAAGCTCCAATTTCAGTCGACCTTTGCAATCTCATGTTGCTTTTTACTATAGGTGAACTGGAATCACATTACATTGTGCACCCGTGTCTATTTGAAATCTGACATAGCTGCCTGACTCCAGTTTAAGTGTAACACACTGCGAGTCAAATCAATCGCACTGATCTCATTGATGACAAAGACTTCTTCTGTCCTTGGTTCATCATCTATTCTTTTCCACGCCATTTCACTGAGAAATGGTTGTTTTATCCGCACTTGTTGCACATTTTCCCAAAGGCAGGGCACAGGTCTCTCTTCTGTGGACCTCATGTCTCTTCCTGTAGTTCCAGCACTCGCGAGTTTTTGGGGGGCCTCTGGCATTGTCCCAAAGCTTGCCTCTGTTGCACCTTGGGGTCTCCTTGGCTTTCTGTACTGCACTCACATTCTGTCCACTCAAATCCCCGATGACTTTGAGTTGCACCAACATGCTTTCAGATACGTGACAAATCTCGTCCGTCTTCAAGACGGTTAGGTTAGCCTCTGGAAGCAGTCTCTGTCGCACCTTTATATTCACAATCCCAAACACCAGTCGGTCTCGGAGTCTCTCGGACAATCCCAAACACCAGTCGGTCTCGGAGTCTCTCGGACAATCCCAAACACCAGACGGTCTCGGAGTCTCTCGGACAATCCCAAACACCAGTCGGTCTCGGAGTCTCTCGGACAATCCCAAACACCAGTCGGTCTCGGAGTCTCTCTCGGACAATCCCAAACACCAGTCAGTCTCGGAGTCTCTCTCGGACAATCCCAAACACCAGTCGGTCTCGGAGTCTCTCGGACAATCCCAAACACCAGTCGGTCTCGGAGTCTCTCTCGGACAATCCCAAACACCAGTCGGTCTCGGAGTCTCTCTCGGACAATCCCAAACACCAGTCGGTCTCGGAGTCTCTCTCGGACAATCCCAAACACCAGTCGGTCTCGGAGTCTCTCGGACAATCCCAAACACCAGTCGGTCTCGGAGTCTCTCTCGGACAATCCCAAACACCAGTCGGTCTCGGAGTCTCTCGGACAATCCCAAACACCAGTCGGTCTCGGAGTCTCTCTCGGACAATCCCAACACCAGTCGGTCTCGGAGTCTCTCGGACAATCCCAAACACCAGTCGGTCTCGGAGTCTCTCTCGGACAATCCCAAACACCAGTCGGTCTCGGAGTCTCTCGGACAATCCCAAACACCAGTCGGTCTCGGAGTCTCTCGGACAATCCCAAACACCAGTCGGTCTCGGAGTCTCTCGGACAATCCCAAACACCAGTCGGTCTCGGAGTCTCTCTCGGACAATCCCAAACACCAGTCGGTCTCGGAGTCTCTCTCGGACAATCCCAAACACCAGTCGGTCTCGGAGTCTCTCGGACAATCCCAAACACCAGTCGGTCTCGGAGTCTCTCGGACAATCCCAAACACCAGTCGGTCTCGGAGTCTCTCGGACAATCCCAAACACCAGTCGGTCTCGGAGTCTCTCTCGGACAATCCCAAACACCAGTCGGTCTTGGAGTCTCTCTCGGACAATCCCAAACACCAGTCGGTCTCGGAGTCTCTCTCGGACAATCCCAAACACCAGTCGGTCTCGGAGTCTCTCTCGGACAATCCCAAACACCAGTCGGTCTCGGAGTCTCTCGGACAATCCCAAACACCAGTCGGTCTCGGAGTCTCTCGGACAATCCCAAACACCAGTCGGTCTTGGAGTCTCTCTCGGACAATCCCAAACACCAGTCGGTCTCGGAGTCTCTCTCGGACAATCCCAAACACCAGTCGGTCTCGGAGTCTCTCGGACAATCCCAAACACCAGTCGGTCTCGGAGTCTCTCGGACAATCCCAAACACCAGTCGGTCTCGGAGTCTCTCTCGGACAATCCCAAACACCAGTCGGTCTTGGAGTCTCTCTCGGACAATCCCAAACACCAGTCGGTCTCGGAGTCTCTCGGACAATCCCAAACACCAGTCGGTCTCGGAGTCTCTCGGACAATCCCAAACACCAGTCGGTCTCGGAGTCTCTCGGACAATCCCAAACACCAGTCGGTCTCGGAGTCTCTCTCGGACAATCCCAAACACCAGTCGGTCTTGGAGTCTCTCTCGGACAATCCCAAACACCAGTCAGTCTCGGAGTCTCTCTCGGACAATCCCAAACACCAGTCGGTCTCGGAGTCTCTCGGACAATCCCAAACACCAGTCGGTCTCGGAGTCTCTCGGACAATCCCAAACACCAGTCGGTCTCGGAGTCTCTCGGACAATCCCAAACACCAGTCGGTCTCGGAGTCTCTCTCGGACAATCCCAAACACCAGTCGGTCTTGGAGTCTCTCTCGGACAATCCCAAACACCAGTCGGTCTCGGAGTCTCTCGGACAATCCCAAACACCAGTCGGTCTCGGAGTCTCTCGGACAATCCCAAACACCAGTCGGTCTCGGAGTCTCTCGGACAATCCCAAACACCAGTCGGTCTCGGAGTCTCTCTCGGACAATCCCAAACACCAGTCGGTCTCGGAGTCTCTCGGACAATCCCAAACACCAGTCGGTCTCGGAGTCTCTCGGACAATCCCAAACACCAGTCGGTCTCGGAGTCTCTCGGACAATCCCAAACACCAGTCGGTCTCGGAGTCTCTCTCGGACAATCCCAAACACCAGTCGGTCTTGGAGTCTCTCTCGGACAATCCCAAACACCAGTCGGTCTCGGAGTCTCTCGGACAATCCCAAACACCAGTCGGTCTCGGAGTCTCTCGGACAATCCCAAACACCAGTCGGTCTCGGAGTCTCTCTGCTGGCGTTGTGGAGTGGAACGTGGATCTTTCAGCGAGTTTCTGCAGTGCTGTACTGGTTGTATGTTTCCCCAGTTTCTTGCACTCTCCTGTTGAACTTGGATCTCTCAAAGGGAACGTTCTTGCGTGGTTGGCAGTACCGAGAGAACTTTGCCAGCACCGGCATCATCTTGTCTGTGTCTCCATCCTTGGCCCAGTCCGACCACGTGGAGTAGGAACATAGGAACAAAGGCTGGAATTTTCCCTTCCGAGCCGGGCTGGCCCGCTGTGTGCGGGCCCCACAGCGGCTCGGTACCGCCATGTCTTGATCAGCCCGCTCTTCAGAGTGACTTTAGCATAATGGCCTCTATTAAAGCAGCCATTGCGTTTCCCGGCCCTATTAAATGGTGCGGGTCCGATGACATCATCGATGACCCGGTTCCAGCACCCATATTTAAAGCAGCCTTGCACTCATCTCACTTGAAGGTTTCCAGAGGAGAGTGGAAGGTGTCAAAGAAAGGCCACAGGAGAGATAAAACTTTGGAAAGATGGATAGCCAAAGGCAGACAGCTGCACCATGGTTCTCTGATCCTTCCTTGCATACTCTGGTGGAGGCTGTCAGAGCACACAGGGAGGTCCTCTTCCCTGCTGACAGGCAAAGGAGACTTAGCAAACAACAAAAAGAGCCTGGCTGGATATTCTGAGGAGGTTAGCAGCAGGGAGATGCTCAGGAGGACGTGGATCCAGTGCAGGAAACGCTTCACTGACCTCATGAGTACAATGCCACACTCACCTACATCCTGAGATACCTGTCACCCCAACCCCATCACTCTGCCTTCCCAAACCTACTCCTGCACATCACTCCTCACACCAACCTGCCTGGCACCTCCACCCATCCCTTTCTCTCTTTGTACATACTCACATCCCCATCTGACTAACCATCCCTCACTCTCACCCTCATCCTAATGCAATCGCAGCAAGTAACACCACAGGAGGCCACCATTTGGCAATGGCACCCCACTCCCTCATAGTCACCGTCTACAGATGTAGCCCATCCCTTCCTTACACTCTCACTCAAACTTCTCTTCTTTCCCTCCTTGCAGGAGAAGAGAGCCCACAACCATAGGGAGAGGCAGAGAACCGGAGGTGGAGCTCCAGTAATCGCACAGCTCACAGCAGCAGAGGAGGAGGCTCTGGGGATCTCGGGAGCTCGAGAGACGCTGGCGGTGGGAGAGAGGGGGACATCCCAGCAACCTGGTGACAGAATCACATCTCATTCAGCCACATGGCATACAACAGTCACTCATATGGTGACTGATGTCAGCAGCCAGTGACATGTCATCACGTGCATAATGGTAACGTTACCCATTCTTATTATAACACTTCTAATTCATCTCTTTACTCTCCCACAGGTCCATAAACTGCCCACCGCCTCCCCCCCCCCCCTGTCCAGCCGGAGGAGGAAGACGACTCCTCAGAGGAAGCTCCAGCCTCTGAGGGTGCAGCGTCAGCAGACACAAACACAGCCAGCACCAGCGCAGGTACCCACACCTCGGTGGGTCCTGCGAGATAGAGTAGTGTTGTCACCTGGTGTCTCACAACTCACAAGTGAGCAAGAGCAGATGGTGTTGACAGGGACAGCAGTGGAGACTCCTCGCCGGAGGGCGCAGGACGCTCCCAGCTCTGCTGAGCTGCAAGCAGACACTGAGCCTCGGGGGCCATCGTGAAAGAGGATGATCCTGGAGGGGCAGCAACAATTGCGGGAGGCTCTGGCAGCTTTTCCAGCCGCGATGTCTGCAAATGGTCAGAGAATGGAGGAGCCCATCTCCAACATGAGCACCACCATGTCGCAGGCGATGGTGACGATGTGCTGCTCCATGGAAAGGATGGCCACCTGCATGGAGCAGCTAATGAGCCACTCACATGAGCACATGCTCGCTGGGGACAGTAGATGGCAGACGCTCATAGACCTCCTCTCTAGGAGGGATATTAAAGTAGACTTGGGTGTTCATGGCCCCACTGCTGTGCAGCAAGGTGCTCTCCAGCTCCTTGCTAGCAGGGAAGTGCGGGTGGCCCATGAGAGGGATGATGGTGAGAGGGGACATGGAAGTGGAGGCTCCTCTCAAAGCGCTCACACTTCTCCCGCGTTGCCTCCCCCTCAGTCAGAGCCCCACCTGCTGCCTCGGATCCTGATGGCCGAGTCTGCCCCAGCACAGTTGCAGGAGGAGCAGTCTTTGGCGGGGCCATCACAGGCTCCAAAACCCAGAGGACATCTGCCAAAAGTATCTAAGCAGTCGCAGCAGGGAAGTGAGCAGCCTGCCTCTACATCTGCTGAAGCCACAGGGGTAGCACCTCGTAGAAACACTCGCAAAAGAAAAATGACACAAAAGTAGATGCACAAGGGTAAGCACATGGGTGTATCAGCAAATCACAGAATCACAGAATCCCCACAGTGCAGATAGAGGCCATTTCGGCCCATCGAGCCTACACCGACACATATCCCACCCTATCCCGTAACCCCACGTATTTAATCCCCCCTAACACTAAGGGTCAATTTATCATAGCCAAATCAACCTAACCCGCACATCTTTGGACTGTGGGAGGAAACCGGAGCACCCGGAGGAAACCCACGCAGACACGGGGAGAATGTGCACACTCCACACAGACAGTCACCCGAGGCCGGTTAAGTTTTAAGTTTCAGTTATTTTGAAGACACAGGTACATTTATTTCTTTGGACTACTTTCCGGTCTTGTCCATTTTTGCCTCAAACCTGGGAAGTGGCCTTGTTACTTGGAGTGAATGGTGAGACATTACTTAACCTCGAGCACTGGGGGTTTGTGTGAGAGGAATGTCTTGGTCATTGTAGGACTGCTTTATGGTGTTGTTGGAGCTGGGGGTGGTGTGGGGGGGAACTTAGTACAGCATCTGGCAGGCATATTGGTGCATTGGAGCAAGTTAAGTAAATCTGGCCATGATGAGGCCATCCTGGGCCTCCCGGGCAGCAATGTGCGCCGCTGCTGGTGCCATCTCCATCTCAGGTTCCTCCTCCTGCTCCTCATGTTCCACCTGCTCGTCCTCCTCCTCCTCTGAAGAGGCTGTGCGCTCTGCGCCTTGCTCCTCCTGCAGCTCCAATCCTCGCTGCTGCGCTATGTTGTACAGCGTGCAGCAAACAACACTGATTCTGGAGACCCTGGCTGGTGCGTACTGAAGGGCTCCTCCAGATCTGTCAAGGCATAGAAGCATAGAAGATAGGAGCAGGAGTAGGTCATTCGGCCCCTTGAGCCTGCTCCGCCATTTAATGAGATCATGGCTGATCATCCAAATTCAGTACCCTGTCCCTATAGAAGCACAGAAGATAGAAGGGGAAGCACAACTTCAGCATGCCTATTGCTTGTTCTATGACACATCTGGTGGAGATGTGGCTCTCATTATAACGCTTCTCAGCCTCAATACTTGGCCTCCTCAGGGGTGTCATGAGCCATGTCTTCAGTGGATAACCCTTGTCTCCAAGCAGCCAGTCGGAAAGTCTGTTTGGAGGAGCGAAGAGCTGAGGGAGGGTGGACTGGTGAAGGACGAAAGAGTTATGGCAGTGGCCAGGGAATTTGGCGCACACATGCACGATGATCTTCCTATGGTTGCACATTGAGGGAGTGGAAGCCTCTGTGGTTGACAAAGACTCCTGGGTGATGATGGGGTGCCCCGATAGCCACATGTGTGCAGTCGATGACGCCCTGCACCCTTGGGAAGCCAGCCAGAGCGGCAAAGGCCAGCGCCCGCTCAGTGACACTGGCTTCATCAGTGGCAAAGTTGATATAATTGGCTGACTTGTCAAAGAGGGCATCGGCGACCTGTGTGATGCATCTCTGGGCAGCCGACTGCGAGATGCTGCAAATGTCTGCTGCAGATCCCTGAAAGGAGCCTGAGGTGAAGAAGTTGAGGGTGCTGGAGACTTTGACAGCCACTGGTAAGACACGTCCACACGGTCCTCTGGGCAGCAGGTCTTGTTCCAGCAATGGGCAAATGTCTGCGATGACCTGGCGCGATAGCCTGAGCCTCCTGAAGCGTTGCTGTTCGGTCATGTCCAGGAAGCTCATCCTCTGCCTGTATACCCTGTGTTGGGGGTATCGCCTCCGGCATGGTGCAGCCCTGTGCTGATCCCCGCTCTCCTGTGGAGCATCAGGTCAGTGAGGAGAAGGCTGCTGGTGTTGCTGCTGGTGTTGCTGCTGCTGCTGGTGTTGCTGCTGCTGCTGGTGTGGCTGCTGCTGGTGTTGCTGCTGCTGCTGGTGTTGCTGCTGGTGTTGCTGCTGCTGCTGGTGTGGCTGCTGCTGGTGTTGCTGGTGTTGGTGGTGCTGGGGCTCGATTCTGAGGTCCAAGGTGAGACAGTAGAGGTGACATTCATGCCGATGTCGTAGATGGCAGGTCAAGTGGTGATTAGACAGCCAATCCCTCAATGTTCTAATACTGACTAGCAATGTGGTGAGAGTGGCTTCCGAGGTTGCAGAAATGACCTGCAAACTCCAGAAACCTAAACCTGTGCACAAAATGGAGTCAGCAAGAGCCTTTCCGTTGGGCAACTAATGAGGTGTAAGGTGTGTCTATTTATCTGCTATTCCCAGCTGTCAATTAATGCCCTCACACAATGGCCACTGAGCTTCTGCCGCCCCTTCACAGGCGAGGTTCCCGAGCTGCGTGCTTCCCGCGCTCATGCCGTTAAATTCAGAAGCTGCCGTTAAAAACTCTGTTAAGGGTTTGATAACAAGCATTTAATGAGCTTAATTCGATTGCCCGCCTCTCCCGATTGGGTCCATGGCGCGCTGGCAAATGCGGCGGAGGAGGCGGGATGACAGCGGGCTGCTGACGCGCTGCCGATTGTCGCTATTTTTACAGCTGACCCGCCTCCAAACCCGCACGGCAACCGGAAAATTCTGGCCATAGGAGCAGGAGTCGGCCATTGAGCCCCTCGAGCCTGCTCCGCCATTGAGCCCCTCGAGCCTGCTCCGCCATTCGGCCCCTCGAGCCTGCTCCGCCATTCGGCCCCTCGAGCCTGCTCCGCCATTCAATGAGATCATGGCTGATCATCGTCCTCAACTCCACTTTCCTGCACTATCCCCATATCCCTTGATTCTCCCAGAGTCCAAAATCTATCGATCTCTGTCTTGAATATACTCAAAGACTCAGCATCCACAGCCCTCTGGGGCAGAGAATTCCAAAGATTCACAACCCTCTAAGTGAAGAAATTCCTCCTTATCTCAGTCTTAAATGGCCGACCCCTTATCCTGAGACTATGCCCCCTAGTTCTAGACACTCCAGCCAGGGGACACAATCTCTCAGCATCTCGCTCAGAATCTTGTATGTTTCAATGAGATTGACTCTCATTCTTCCAAACTCCAGAGAGTATGGGCCCATTCTACACAATCTCTCATCATAGGACAACCCTCTCATCCCAGGGATCAATCTAATGAACTTTCGTTGCACCGTCACTAAGGCAAGTATATCCTTCCTTAGATAAGAACCAAAACTGAGCACAGTACTCCAGGTGTGGTCTCACCAAGGCCCTGTACAATTGTAGCAAGACTTCCTTACTCGTGTACTCCAACCCCCTTGCAATAAAGGCCAACATGCCATTTGCCTTCCTAATTGCTTGCTGTACCTGCATGTTAACTCTCTGTGTTTCCTGTATGAGGACACCCAAATCTCTCTGAACACCAACATTTAATAGTTTCTCACCATTTAAAAAATATTCTGTTTTTCTATTCTTCCTACCAAAGTGAATAACCTCACATTTCCCTACATTATACTCCATCTGCCACCTTACTGCCCACTCACTTAGTCTGTCTATATCCCTTTGCAGACTCTGTGTTCTCCTCACAGCTTACTGTCCCACCTAGCTTTGTATCATCAGCAAACTTGGATACATTACACTCAGTCCCTTCATCTAGGTCATTAATATAGATTGTAAATAGCTGAGGCCCCAGCACTGATCCTTGCGGCACCCCACTAGTTACAGTCTGCCAACCAGAAAATGACCCGTTTATTCCTACTCTCTGTTTTCTGTCCATTAACCAATCCTCTATCCATGCTACTATATTACCCCCAACCCCATGAGCCCTAATCATAGAATCATAGAAGATAGGAGCAGGAGTAGGCCATTCGGCCCCTCTAGCCTGCTCCGCCATTCAATGCGATCATGGCTGATCATCCAAATTCAGTACCCTGTCCCTGCTTTCTCCCCATATCCCTTGATCCCTTTAGCCTTAAGAAATATATCCAACTCCTTCTTGAATCTATTTAATGAATTGGCCTCTACTGCCTTCTGTGGCAGAGAATTCCACAGGTTTACCACTCTCTGCGTGAAGAAATTCTTCCTCATTTCTGTCCTAAATGGCTTACCCCTTATTCTTAGATTATAACCCCTGGTTCTGGACTCCCCAACCATCGGGAACATCCTTCCTGCATCTAGTCTGTCCTGTCCTGTCAGAATTTTATAAGTTTCAATGAGATCCCCTCTCATTCTTCTAACCTCCAGCGAGTATAAGCCCAATCGACCCAATCTCTCTTCATATGTCATTCCTGCCATCCCAGGTATCAGCCTTGTGAATCTTCGCTGAACTCCTTCCATGGCAAGAACATCCTTCCTCAGATAAGGCGACCAAAACTGCACACAGTACTCAAGGTGTGGTCTCACCAAGGCCCTGTACAACTGCAGCAAGACATCCTTGTTCCTGTACTCAAACCCTCTCGCTATGAAGGCCAACATACCATTTGCCTTCTTAACTGCCTGCTGCACCTGCATGCTTACCTTCAGCGACTGGTGCACAAGGACACCCAGGTCTCGTTGCACTTCCCCTTCTCCCAATCTATTGCCATTCAGATAATAATCTGCCTTTCTGTTTTTGACACCAAAGTGGATGACCTCGCATTTATCCACGTTATATTGCATCTGCCACGCTTCTGCCCAATCACCCAACCTGTCCAAATCATCCTGGAGTTTCTCGGCATCCTCCTCGCAGCACACATGCCCACCCAGTTTTGTGTCGTCTGCAAACTTGGAGATATTACATCTAGTTCCCTCGTCTAGATCATTTATATATATTGTGAATAGCTGGGGTCCTAGCACTGATCCCTGCGGTACCCCACTAGTCACTGCCTGCCACTCGGAAAAAGACCCGTTTATTCCAACTCTTTGCTTTCTGTCTGCCAACCAGTTCTCTATCCAAGTCAATACCTTGCCCCCAATCCCATATGCCTTATCTTTACACGCTAATCTCTTATGCGGGACCTTATCGAAAGCCTTTTGGAAGTCCAAATACACCACATCCACTGGTTCTCCCTTATCTATTTCCCAGTTACATCCTCAAAAAATTCCAGTAGATTAGTCAAGCATGATTTACCTTTTGTAAATCCATGTTGACTTTGTCCAATCCTGTCACTGTTTTCCAAGTGCTCAGCTATTACATCTTTTATAATGGACTCTAGCATTTTCCCCACTACCGATGTCAGGCTTACTGGTCTGTAATTCCCCGTTTTCTCTCTACCACCCTTTTTAAATAGTGGGGTTACATTAGCTACCCTCCAATCCATGGGTACTGTTCCAGATTCCATCGAATATTGGAAGATGATCAGCAATGCATCTACTATTTCTAGGGCCACTTCCTTAAGTACCCTAGGCTGTAGATTATCAGGCCCTGGGGATTTATCGGCCTTCAATCCCTTCAATTTCCCTAACACCATTTCCCTACAAATACTGATTTCTTTCAGTTCCTCCCTCTCATCAGACCCTATGTTCCCCAACATCTCTGGGAGGTTATTTGTGTCGTCCTTTGTGAAGACAGAACCAAAATATGTATTTTGTGTAGCAATCTTTTATGTAGCACTTTATTGAATGCCTTTTGGAAATCCAAATATATTACATCCACTGGTTCCCATTTATCTACCCTGCTAGTTACATCCTCAAAAAACTCTAATAAATTTGTCAAACACAATTTCACTTTCATAAACCATGTTGACTCTGTCTAATCATGTTATGATTTGCTAACTGCCCTGATACCACTTCCTTAACAATGGATTCCAGCATTTTCCTGAGGACTGATGTCAGGCTAATTGGCCTGTGGTTCCCTGCTTTCTTTCTCCCTCCTTTCTTGAATAATCTCCCCCCTTTCTGGAATAGAAATTTGTGCATAGAAGTGTTTCTAATTTCACTTCTGATTCTTCCCCGATCACTGTGAGAAGTGTTGCTACCTGCACTCGTTCCGGTTCCTGGTCAAGCTCCGTTGCCAGGCCAACTTGGCTCTCTTCCACTTCCCTGCAGCATTGACGTGGTGGATGTTGAGAGCTGGAGGTGGTGGTAGCGCATGACCTGACACCATTGTCAACACGTTTCAGTTGCCAAGTAACTGTTTTTAAGTCGTGCGGGCCATCGGTACATCCTCCAAAAGTGAAACTTCTTTTACACAATCACGCCCCCCGCTGCCATCAAGTGTCGCTACCTCTGCAGAGAGCAGTTGAGGCCGTGCGTTGTGAGAAAGAGAACCAATGTTCAATTAATCAACTAAACCTGTTAAACTTACAG